>LOEQ01010609.1:18759-38012 GCA_001685075.1 Bramus lutescens | reverse complement strand
AGAGAGAGAGAGAGAGAGAGAGAGAGAGAGAGAGAGAGAGAGAGAGACTGATTTGGTTGACACAGTCTAGGAGTATGTTAAAGCAGACAGAGTGACATCATCAAAGAGCTCCAAAGTGGTTTCTGAACCATCAGAAAGACTGCAGCGAATAAGTAATAAAGCTGCATCTTGCACCACAAACAAACAAAGAAACCTGCATTTGGAAAACAAGCTGCTTGTGTTTTATTAAAAGCAGTTTAGTTGCATAGGAAGCCACTTGCCTGGCAGCTGGGTGCTAGTGATTGCATGAAGACAATGCTTCATGCAAATGTAGCAAAAACCATCTTCTAGCCAAGAATAGCAATGACCTTACCTGAAAGTGCTGAATCTCCAGCAACAAAATGGAGGAATTGGGATTATTCTGGTTGCAGATAGTTCAAGATGGGTTGGGAGACAGGTTCCACACACCCACAGGAAGGGACTGCTCACTAAGCCATATCCTGACTCCACTTCTTTGCATTTGGCATCTATCTCCCCTGCTCCTCCCCTCGGGGTGATGTTGCCATCCTGCAGGTTCACATCTGTGTACCCAGAGGTCAGAAGCTCTCAGAATGGTCCCAGGGAAGTACATTCGGTGTTTGATCTCAGGCTTACTCATGTTATATTTGAGGACCTGGAAAGGGGGTGATGGGATCCCCTTGGCTCAGATTAAATATCAGCTTCTAAACCTGTCCTTGAGACCAGCAGCTGCCACATGGTTATTCTGGGGAGAAGGGATATATGGAATGCAATGAGGGACATTTTAAAATGAGGTCTCACTACGTCACCTTCACTAACCTGTAACTCACTGTGTGGACCAAGGAAGATCGCCTTGCGTTCATCAGTCCACCTCTGCCTCTGGCCCTGCTCCTGTTCTACTACTAAAGGCAGGCTTCACCGTACCTTTATTGTGACGCTTAAGGTTTTCTCTTTGACATTCTAAATAATACATATCGCCATGAAGGAGCAAATAACAGTTTGGATTCTTTGTTTTATTCTTAAAAACATACCAATTGGCTTTTTTATGGAGCAAAAATACTACTCTCTCCAAATGGTCTCCCAAATTTTGTACACTCATACTTAGCACTGGCCTGTTAAATGAAAAGTGGAGAACTGCCAACCAACTTACCATGTATTCCATAGGCAAAATCAAGAGCTGCCCTGTTGGGTTTAAGGGCCTGCAGGTGTAGAAGGATTCTTGCTGCTTATGAACTCTTGGCTCTGGGAGCTATTGCTCCTTGGTAGCCATCCATAAAGCCTCTGATGGATTTCAAGGCAATTAAATCATGACACAGGCTAGTCTCACTCTGGCTGGACTCAGTTTCATTCCACCCTACTTCTTTTTATCATTACTTTATTGATTTATTCAAAATTACTTAATGAGTGGCTCTTATCTGTCAGTCATGTGGATAGAAAGATTGTGTGGAGATAAAGCATAGTCCTTTGGGGTCTATCAGAAAAAGCCATCTGACAGATAAATAGAGGCTGCTTCATGTGCATGGTGATTAGCCTATTCCACAGTCACTGGCCCTTAGACCACAGAGTAGCCTTAGGCTTTGCATATCAAAAGACTTGTTTATTTTCCCCTCTGGTGTCCACTGAGTCCTACACATCTTGGCCCCCAAAACCTGACTGGGGTGTTGAAAAAATAAGGGACAGACACACTAATAGAAGAGCTGGGACCAAGTGTGGTGTGGGATGTCCTTCTGCATATGTGTTTCTTTTATTGGATAATGAATAAAGCTGTTCCAGCCAATGGCTTAGCAGAGTAAAGCCAGGAGGGAAATCTGAACAGAGATAGAGAGAGAGTAAATGGAGTCAAAGAGACGCCATGTAGCTACCAAAGGAGACAGACACCAGAACCTTACTGATAGGCCACAGCCTCATGGTGATACATTGTTTAATAGCAATGGGTTAAATTAAGAGATAAGAGCTAGCTAGGAATATGCCTGAGCCGTCAGCCAAACAGTGTTGTAATTAATATAGTTTCTGTGTGATGATTCAGATCTGGGCAGCTGGGAAATGAACGTACAATTCTCCATTTACCCAAGTGGACCATGCTCCCTCTGATGAGGCAGTACCAACTGCGCTTCAGCCTAGAACCTAGCTTGTGCTTTGTTATGTGCAGCTCCAGTGGAGGAGTTAGCTAGGAGGAGGACTTTGTCAGGCAGCTGTCTCAGGTTGCTGTCATCCAGGAGGAGGACGCCACAATTGCAAGACATGACAGCAAGGTGATCATAAGGTTGTGATAGCAACCTTTTGAAACAACGGTAGGGTTGCAAGATGGTTGTGACTTTTTGAAACAAAGACATGGTTTCCGTTTCCAGGAGCAGGCAGTGCAGAGCCATTTGTAGTTAAGGTTACAGGTGGAGCAAAGTCTAGTCCTTGAGAAACAGATTTAATCATAAATAGGATTAAATCTAGTTTGTCTTTACTGTAAGATGACTTTTAAGCCTAAAATGGAGGGAGGCTGGTTCATCCAAGTAATGGGTTCTTGTTCATATAAACAAACTATTAGAGCCAAGTTTTACCTCAGGCAGTTTTTTGTTTTTTGTTTGGTTTTTATTTTGTTTTGTTTTGTTGTTGTGAGACATCCCAAAATCATGCACCCCAGGCTTGTTTCCAACTCTCTGTGTAGCTAGGGATCACCTTGAACTTCTGACACACACACACCATTGCCTCCATCTCCTTCCAGGGTTTGTACAGTCTAAGGCAAGCACTCCTGGTTTTTCTGTTGGTGTTTTGTTTGGTTTCTGAGATCAGGTGACTCTTTGGCCCCCTGATCTTCCCCTTCCTACTGCCCATCTTCTCTTCTACCTCCCACTGCTGATGATCTGCATGCAATGAAGCTCTCAGTCTTGTTCAAGAAAATTACTAAGCCAGCCCTGCACTGATGTGCCTTCCTCTGGGTAATAATGGTCACTAGTTGTCGCTCATCAGAAGGCAGAGAAAGCATGTTTCTGGCCCATGCTTTCCTAGTCCTTTGGCTCTTCCAGGCTTTTCTTGTTTTAGTGTAGCCCACAAACCGAAGTGAGTATTTGTTCACCTTTTCCCTAGGCCACTGTCCCCTACAGGAGCCACTTGGCATTAATCTTGGTGGCAAAGTTCCTTGACTGGTGGGCTTTTGTTCAGACTTCCTCAGGTACGACGCCTTTAGTGAGACTTCTGCCCAATCTTTGTTAACCTAAGAAACTGCCTGAAGAGTTTGTTAGCAAGAATCAAAGCCCCAGAGATCTGGTTCCAGTGAGTAGGGCGGGTCACTGAAGTCTGCAGTGTGAACCTGCCAACTCTTGGTAGAAAACCCTCCACATAGGTTTTTAAACTAAAATGGCTAGTTCATGGAGGAAAAATTGATTCAGGCTTTTATGCTTTCACCCATTCATTTTTTAAGTACTTAGAAGACTCTTATTATGTGCTTTGTAATCTACTTTTCCATTTTTAATGGTTTCTTTTTCTTTTTGAGACGGAGTCTCCCATATAATGCAGATAGGCCTCAAACTCACAATGATCTCCCTGACCTCTGTCTTCCACATGCCATGATTACACATGAGCTAACATGCCTGGCTCATCTCTAGCGATTTTTCATTTAAATTCCATTGTCAGTTCTAGTCTCCTAGGGAGAGCTGCCAAGGGCGAGGCTCACACCCTGGACACTCCGGCTGCAGGCCAGGAGGTGGGAGGCAGGACATACAGGCAGCTGGGAATCATCTGGTAGGAAGCAAATCTGGCGATTTGTTCACCTAAGGAACTTGAGTGATCTAAGACTCCAGAGGGAGCGAACCCAGCCCCATGTTATGCTAGAGCAATTGCAAACCCTATGAGAGAATGAAGATTTCAACGTGCGTCATCAGAAAACTGAATGAGACTTTTACCTGGGCAGCAAGCAGGCCTCCTATACTCTTTGTTATTGTACTGTGATTATTTGAATTTTGTTGGAAGCTAAAATGGTTGTGAACCACACGAAATGATGTCCTGCCAAGAGTCTACATGGAACCATGGTTCACATCCTCAGGACTCTCATAGCACTTGTAGAAGGATTCCCACTTCTCAATCCAAACACAAGAGCCAATTTAAGCTCCACCCCAACCAAGGAATTAAATAAAGACCCCTTTGTAGAGTTCTTAAGTACCCACGAATATAGAAGAAGGCTGGTCCAGATGTCTGTCTGGTTTCATTTTCTGATTTTCTTTTGCAAAACAGAGATAATATTTTGTGAGTGTTTAGAGAGGGGGGAGAGAGAAGGAAATCAATCTATGTCATTTAGGGAGCAAGCAACGTGTCTTAACAATTGCTTTCTATTGACTTGATAAAACTTTTAGCCAAAAGCAACTTGGGGAGAAGAGATTTTATTTGGCTTATGTTTCCATATCACAGTCAATCATTCAAAGAAGTCAGGGTAAGAACTCAAGGCAGAAACCTGGAACCTGGAGGCAGGAAATGAAGCAGTTACCATGGAGGTGCAAGGCTTCTTAGCTTGTTCATCTGCTTTCTTAGCTACCTGCCTAGGAACTGGACCACCTCATGTCAACCAATAGTTTAGAAAAATACTCAGAGACATGCCTACGGCCCATCCAATGGAGACAATTCCTCAGCTGAGAGCTCCTTTTCCCAGGTATTTGTAGGTTCATGCCAAGTTAACAAAACTCTAACAGAGCAGGCAATGTGCAGAATGGTGTTGTAATCAGTTTTGGTGATAATCCCAGATTACCTGAGACTGAATGATTTATATAAAGAATAAAAGTTTATTTGGCTCACAGCTCTTGAGGCTGGAAAGCCTAAGGGCAAGGTACTGGTGAGAGCTCAGCTTCTACTGAGGGCCTCCTGCTGCCTCATACCGCGATGGAAGAGCGGAAAGGTCTGTGGTAGCAGAAATAAGAAGAACCAAAGGAAGTTGAGCTCCCTCTTATCAACCTGCTCTTGCCGTTCTCGCCATCCATGCCAGCTACTTCTTTATGCAAGAACAACATGGGTTCCTTCATGAGGACACAGTTCCTATGGCCTCATCAATGCTCAATACTGATAGCTCAGTAACTAAGTTTCCTTATGAGTTTCAGAGGAAGTGAACCACGTCTAAGTCATAGCATTCCCCTTGGCACCCCCAGACCCATTCCCTCATCACAGTGGGAAACATAGTCATTCTTCACTATCAGACCAAAAAGCCTAAATCATTTCAGTACTAAAGCAAAACTCCGAAGTGAAGATGTGACTCGTCTTAGTGGAATTCCTGGACCCTGAGCCTGCAAACTCAAAAGAAGTCATTGATTCCAAACTTTGATGGTGGGATGGAGAGAGGAGGAACAGAAGTGGCTAACAACCCCAGAAAGTCCAAGATCTCTTGAGTCTCATTTTCTGTCTTGTCCTAGGCCTGAGGCCCCTACCAATAGATCCCACTCGCTGGCTGTGTTCATTTAGGCATGCTGCTCTGGCCTCACCATTCCAGAAAAGTGTAAATAGGAGAATGCTAACTTTTGCTGGTAACTGGTAAGTAGTACTGGCTTCTGGTTTCTGAGCACTTGACATCATCACATTTAACCCAACACATTGTTATCATTTAAGACAATGTGTGTGTCCCTAGTTAGTGGATGAGTAGGTGGCTACTCAAGGAGAATATATAACTATTTACTCCTTGTTCCCCCATCTTGCCAACAGATAGCTGCAAACAGTGATGGGTGTATTTGACCGGTAAACTAGAATTAACCAGACCAGCTCAATACAACAAATAAAGTTTAATAATTGAAAACAGGGAAACTCACACGACCCGGGTCTGGCGAGCACCGAGAGCACCGAGCGAGCGCACCTGGAATCCCAGGTTTTCTTCCTTGGCCCCAGGAGGCCACACCCTAGCCAAATGTGATTGGCTGAGCTTCCCCATCAAAACAGAGACTGGTGAGGATGGATATTGAGCATGTTCATTGCTGTGGCTTTTGCATAGCCTGTTACCTCCAGAGCTCATGTGGGACTTTGACTGTTATTGAGGCCGAGTGAAAAGGCAGAGCCTGGGAGAAGGTATTTGGGTCATGGGGCCAACTGATATGACCATAAAGTCCTAACTGCTATAGCTTAAAATGAGATACACACTTTTTTCAACCAGCCAGTTTGTAACTAGTTTAGGGTTGTGTGATGTTAAAGTTTTCCAATCAGCTTCCATCTTCTTGCTCTGCCTTCCTTGTTGTGTAGTCTACCATCTTGTCCAACACTGCAGCCTGACTTCAGCTGTTATGTTTGCATTCCAGGCAGCAGGAGAGGGGGAAGAAGAAAGGAGCAGGCTGCCTGCCTTCGAGAGGATTTCTTGAAAGCCATCTTCTAGGTTTCTACTCTTACTTCACCTACCACAACATAGTCAAGAGCTTAGTGGGAGGTGGGAAAAATGTCATTTTCGTTTTGAGCAATGAAGTGCCCAGCTTTGGGTCAGGATTCAGTGCTAAGAGGGAAGAATGAATATCATAATACACTAGGGGATTCAGCAACCCACTAGACCAGAGCTTACAACAGCAAATACAATACTAGACAAGAATAAGTAGAAAGCAGAGACTTGAATATAATAAGCGAAGGATTTTTCAAGCCTCAGTTTCCTACACATTTTGATGTTTAATTTTGGTTCAGTTGCTAGAATTAAATAATAGACTGGAAATATCCATCTTGAATGCAAAATGGTGTGCCACTGAGAAAAAAATGATTTGGTCATTCCTCAAAAAAGTTGAACCTGGAGTTATGGTATGATGCCACTGTTCCACTCCTAGGTATGTATCTAAGAGAATAGGATCACATGTGCATGTAAAGCTATGCACACAAACACATACAGCTCCAAGGTGGATGACGTTACCAATGCCCACCAGCTGATGAAACGGACAAAAACAAGCTAGAAGATCCACATGGCTAAATGTGACTCGGCATAAAAGGCAGTAGCATTCTGATGCGTGTTGAGTCATAGAGAGACCCTGTAAACATGCTGAGTGAAAGAAGCTAGACACAGAAGACTACGTACTGTATGATTGCACCAAGCTGGAGTGTCTAGAACACATCTGTAGAGGCAGAAAGCAGATTAAGGGTTGATGGAGAATGAAAAGAGAGACAGGAAAGTCTGGAGTTTCTCTTTGGAAGGATGAAAATAATCTTGAGTTAGTTGCAATGGTTGCGCATCATAGTAAGCACACTAAAAACCACTAAATTGAATGCTTCAGAATGGTGTATTTCCTGCTGTGTGAATTACATCTTAATTTAAAAAAAAACTATCTTTGGTTTCATATAGAGTTTCTTTTAAAAGAGGCAAAAATAATTTTCCAGTAATGTGTGTGTGTGACAGATAACACATTAATTCTTGTTTTTTATTTATCGCATTTTAGTTATAGGAAGTAAAACATTTATGAGGTTTTGCCAGGACTTTGAATTTTTCTGAAGGATGCATGTCATGGACCTAATACTTGTGTGCCCTTCATGAATTCACTAACCTCAGTGATGGCTTCATGGGCATTTGGGTTGTAACTAGATTTAGGTGGGGTCATGAGGGCTGTAAAAGACCATCTGAGACAATGAACAAGGAAAGGACTTCACCATCACTCACAGACCTGGCACAGTCCTGCTTCTGATGAGATAGGGTAGAAAAGCATAGGAGGAAGCAATTGTCCAAAATATGGAGGGGAGGGCAAACGAACTCACCTGCATTGAAACAACCTGCTCTCATGAGATCTTAGCCATGTCTATGAAAAAAAATCTAGTCCTTAGCAAAGACATTAGTCCTTCATGTAGACCCAACTTCCCAATGTGCCTACATTACAAACGAACTTCAGAATGTAACCTAGGAATTAACCATGTTCAAACTGTAGCAAGAGTTAAGCTTTTATGAATGATATTAGTATCCCTATAAGAGTCCCAACAGTATACCACAAATTCTAATTTATCTTAATAACAAAAACCTGAGTCAGATATCAGGGTAAATGCTGAAGGTTCAGAGAAGTAAAGGAGCCAGCTACTAGAGGGACTTCTTACCTCTTCCAAATACTCAGACAGAAGGAGCTGAGCTCCTGTTTCTATGAATTCTCTCAGACTGAATGGGCCAGGGCACTGTCTCTACCCAGTCATATCACTTCCTGTCTCCACCTCCCTAGTTCTGGGATTAAAAGCCTGTGCCTCCCATGTACCAGAATCAAAGGCATGAGATCCCAAGTGCTGAAATCAAAGGTGTGTGCCACCACTGCCTGGTCTCTGTGGTTAACTAGTGGTTAACTAGTGGCAAGCTCCATGCTCTAATCTCCAGACAAGCTTTATTTGTTAGAGCACAAACAAAATATCACCACACAATAGAAGTCGCTTCCATCACTGCCCTGTGAGGAGCTAGCATAAAGGCTGCCATCATTGAAGCAGGAAACCAGTCCTCACCAGACATAAACTCTACCAGTGCCTTGTTCTTGGACCTCCCAGCCTCCAAAACTGTAATTAAATAGACATTCTGTGGTTAAGCCAACCAGTTTAGCACTAAACTGATTCCAGGGTCTACCTTCCAGTTCTGGAGAAGGTGAGGTGTTCAGGTCTCTGCTGCTGTGAGAGTGTATTTGTAGAAGGAAGTCTCTGTCCTCCTGGTCCTGTAGCTATTCAGTCCCCAAAAAATACACAGAGGTTTATATTTACTATAAACTATTTGGCCTATTACCTCAGGCTTATTATTAACTGGCTCTTACAACTTAAATTCACCCATAATTCTTGTCTATGTTTAACTGCCTGCGTTGGTACCTTTTCTCAGTGCAGCATTCTCATCTTTCTTCCTCTGCATCTGACTGGTGACTGGCCCTCTGCCTTTCCTCTTCCCAGAATTCTATTAGTCTGTTTGCCCTGCCTATACTTCTCACATGGCTACTGGCCAATCAGTGTTTTAATAAACTAATACAAGTGACAAATCTTTACAGTGTACAAGAGCATTATCCCACAGCATGCATAGGTCACCTATCACTGTGTAGCAAATTACCCCAAGACTCAGCAGCTTAAAACAAGCAATCCCACCACTTTGGAAGAGCAAGTACCTGAGAGTAGCAAAGTTAGATTACTATAGTTTATTCTGACTTGGGGTCTCTCAGACAGTTTTAGTTGAGCTATATCCTCCAATGCTGCAATGCTGAGAATATGCTTGGCGCTATAGGTCATGCTTCTCTGTGCCCTCCCCGTCTAGAAATGGATTTCAGATGCTTTCTCTGTCCACAGAAATGTTGACAATGATGTCTCTACCACAGTGAATGATCTAGGAGACAGAAAAGACAGTAGGGTCTATTACATTTTCATCTTAATCTCAGGAGTAAAAACCTTCACATCTGCCATAGTCTGTCATTCATGATGACAAGCCTAATCCAAAGTGGAAGGTGACTACACAAAACATGAGTGAAGAGACTAGATGACCATCTTGGAGTATGGATACATCAGAGAGCAGAATTGGGACACACCAGGAGACCTGAAACTCAGAGCCATGGTCCCAGAGTGATGTTGAGCAGCACACAAGTGCAGCTAGAATCCTGCAGAGCGGCACTCACGTCTGCCCAGCTGGGCCACACTCAGAGGTCCAGACTCCAGTGTTTCTCTCAAGCTGGCACCAGACTCCAAGGAAAATCTTTGCCCACACCAGTCCAGCATGAGCACAGACAGGACTCTTTCCATCTCTGGGCCTCTGCACCTCCTTAGTGACAGAAAGAGATGGTGGCCTAGGCCATGGGTTTTTAATCAGTCCTTTGGGAATCCATGATGTGTGGCCATAGAAAGCTCTGGTTTTATCAGGTGTCCTTGTGGGAGTGCATGTGAAACAAGAAAGTAGGGGCTGAAGAGCCAGCTCAATGTTTAAGAGAGCACACTACTGTTCACAAAGGACCCAAAGTTGCTTCCCAGAACTTACGTCAGATGACCTACAACTGACGGGGATTCCAGCTTCAAGGGCCTTGTTTAGCCTCTGTGGACACATCCATTTGTGTGCATGGACACACACACACACAATTTAAAGATAAATCTTTTAAGAAGAGAGAGAGAAAAAAAAATAAGGTTGTACCTGTGTTCAAAAACAATAAAGACAAGGCAAGCATGGGACCTTGGTGCTCTGTGGTGTCCAAGTTCCCACTTAGAGACGTCCTGGGTCCTGAATCACATAAGCCAAGAGTAACAGCTTTCTTCCTATCACATCAGAAGCAAGTGAAGAATCCTCACTTAGGCTCCATCTTGTTACTCCCTAAACAGAGGGAAGCCTCCTATGTCACTCAGTAACTTTCTTTGTTCTGGAAGGCCAGGTCCCATGAAGGAAGGCTGATCTTGGCGTGGTAGTGACACCAGGCCATTGTACCTGCATAGAAAGTGAAGTATCAGTTAGTCACCCCAGGCCTATGAAGAGGATGGATCTAGATGCACAGATGGTCCTCCTGACCCCCTGGACTCCAGTCACCTCACAGGATGAGGCCATCACTGCAATCAGGGCCCCTTGGGAGTGTGAAAAAGAGCTGTACTATCTTGGGGTAGGGATGGGGTGTCTGAGGGTATCAGTGGGAAGTCTCATAGACCCCCTAGTCTCTACCTGGCTCCCTCTGCCTGCTACCATGAGGAATGACAGCCCAGGACAGTCAGATCTTCTGTTTTCAGAAGAAGCCAGAAACGTGGGCTGAATTTTCCAATTTTTAATATACTGTTTAGGCCAAATAAAACATTTTGCTGGGACAGACCTGATCCTTGGACCACCAGCTAACTCAGAGCCCTGGAATTCCAAATGAGTGACTCTATTTTAATCAAAACACCAGAAAAATAAAAGTAATGTTTTCATTTTCCTGAGTGTTTGGCCCCTGGAAGTAATTATTGATCCCACTATCAATTGTCTATTGTGAACCAGGCACAAAGAGTCCTAGAGTATACAGTTCATGCTCATGGACCCTTCCTTTCTCTTTTGCATGTGTTCCATGTCCTGTCTATGGGAAACAGGGAAGACAGGAAATGAAAGGGGAGAAGATGAGCAAGTGTCTCATTTCACAAGTGCAGGGTAAAATTATGTTTCCAAGCCTACCGTGCTGGGCCCTCAGCAGGTAGCAGAACTCTACATATCTATTGTAAGACTCAACAACAATAGGAGGCGTTGAACGATCAAACATGTCAGGCCTGGTGGATTGTTGTATCACTGGGCTGGACACTTTATTCCTTAAGATATTTCTGGGGAACCTGGGGACATGAGTGAAGTGTTTGCTGTTCAAAGCTGAAGACCTGAGTTCAAATCCCTGCACCCATGTAAAAGCCAAGGGTGACAGCATATGTCTGTAACCCCAGTTCCTGGGGTTGAAGCAGAGACACATGTGTCTCCAGGGCTCACTGGTGGCTAGTCTAATCAAAATGGTGAAGTCTAGGCTCAGAGAGAGAGCCTGTCTTCAAAAAGGAGCAGAAAAATGGAGGGAAGCGTCTAATGGTGTAACTTCTGGCTTCCACACATGTATACACACAGACATGCAAAAACATGCATCATACACACACACATCTCTACAGCATGTATCTCTCTTATCACACGAAGAAACAGAAGTCTAAAGATACTAAACAACTCTCGCTATCCACAGGGCTCTCAAATGGCAAGGTTTGACTTGAATCCAGATGCACCTTCGTCCAGGACACCAGTTTTTAATGCTGAATGAATGGAGGAATGAATGAATGAAGAAGCAAGATGAGACCTGCTCCCTTGCTCCTTCAACTCCCCCCTCCTACCCTACCCTGTCTTCACTTCAAGCACTGGTTTTCTCCAATGTCCCCAAACCTTCACCTTCTGTGACTCGGGTGCCTGACAATACACAGACACCTGCCCAGCTCCCTTCTAGCCACTTCCATGGTCTTAGCATCATGTTCCACGGGAGGGAAGGCAGCGTACTTTACCATCAGAAGGTTACTCATTACCAGGGCATTAGTTTCTGTTATTCTTCGGTGCTCTCTAGTGTGTAATCAGAGCTCAGGGAAGTGCTACTGTGTGGGAGGTCCGCATTTCCTCCCGATTAAGCATCCCCAGATGTTCACAGCCCTTACACCTTTACACTTTGTGCTCCCCGCCTGCTCCCTTCACCTTCCAGCCCCAGTGGCCTCTGCCCTGGCTGAGGAGTCCCGCCTGTCCCACCCTGCGGTTGGCTAATCAGTAGTCAGTCCCACATGCCGCAGCTTGGCATCTGCCTGAAATCCCGTTCCCCTTGATGTGGTGGGGTGTCTGCTTCTGCTCTGATTCAGAAATCCCTCCGCCAGGAGAACCCGACTCCTCATGACTGCAGATGGATTTCCTGACTGCTTCTGCGAATCTCTTGACAGTACTCCCTTGGTGCAATCGGAGAAGTCCCAGTGGGGTACATGCTGGCTCCGTGGCTAGACTGGGAGGGGGGGTCGTCAAGAGCAGGCACGGGCTGTTAGCAGACCTGCAAGCTCCAGGATGCTGCGAAGGAGCCAGGGCACACAACATGGTCCTCCAGTTAGGTCTAAGCTGTTTTCACAAAACATCATACCCCAAATATATTCCAACAGACCCAGACAGGGACTTCATTACTTCCTCCTCCCTCCTCTGGCCTGAGGTCTCTGAGCCCTATGGCCGGGAAAGAGCACTAGAAAAGTCTAGAACTGTGGTTCTCAACCTGCGGGCTGCGACTCTTTGGTGGTGAAACCCCTTTCAGAGGGGTTGCCTAAGACTGTTGGAAGACGCAGATATTTACATTACAAATAATAACAGTAGCAAAATCACAAAATTATGAAGTAGCAATGAAAACAATTTTATGGTTGGGGTCACAACACCAGGAAGTATATATATTAAAGGGTTACAGCATCAGGAAGGTGGAGAACCACTGGTCTAGATGGACCTGAAGTGTGGCATCGGCACAACTGAGATCAAATTCTCATCTTGCTACCATGGTCTAGCTCTGTGATCTAAAAGAAAAGAGTAGAGGAGGATCCCACTTAATTTAGAGGCTTGTTTTCCTTTGTCCATGAAATGGGACTAGCTAGCAAGAACAAAAATTGTTGCACCAAATAACTATGAGAATTATGTCTGAATGTAGCTGGAACGGAGTAAGATTTTATCAAATGTTAAAAGAATTTCTGAAACAAGAGACTGAAGACAGCTCCTCTCATTTCCCCTTCTCATTATTAAGGTGAAGAAACAGCACTGCCTCAAGCAAAGGGGCCCTGTGTGCAGCTGAAACCAATTGTCCGGCAAAGGAAGCGCTTCAGTCTGTCCTGGTCCTGGAGGCTTGGCCTAGCCAACAAGTCTGGTATTGCTCTAAATCAGTGGTTCTCAACCTTCCTAATTCTGCGACCCTTTAATATATTTCTTCATGCTATGGTGACCCCAACCATAAAATTTTTTGCTACTTCTTAACTGCAGTTTTGCTACTGTTATGAATCATAATGTATCTGTGTTTTCCAATGGTCTTAGGCAATCCCTGTGAAATGGTCGTTTGACCTCCAAAGTAGTTGCAACCAACAAATTCGATCCTCTTATTTAAGGATATTTCTTATGTGGCTGAAGAGATGGCTCAGTGGTCAAGAACACTGGCTGCTCCCCCAGATGACTTCAGTTCAGTTCCCAGCACCCCTGTTGGTTGGTGTGCAACCACATGCAACTCCAGATCTGAGAGCTCTGATGGCCTCTGAGGGCTTCTGCATACATAAATACACATAATTAAAAATAAAATATATATTTAAAAATAATTTGTATTATGAAAATTTTTACCTATACAAAATAATTTAAAATGTGGGGAAAAAATGAACAATCCATCATCTAGTTCTAAATGATATCATTTTGCTACATTATATGTGTGTGTACAAATATACATACTTGCTAAGTTATTATGATCATAATGATTCTTCATCAGGCATCTACAAAAGATGCCATCTTTCATATAACTTCATATCACTGTAAAAACTAAACAACAGTTCCTTAATATCACCATTATCCCTCATTCCTGTTAATATTTCTCAACAGTGTTAGTCACCGTTCAGTTGCTATGCAGAGACACTAAG
This sequence comes from Bramus lutescens, assembly GCA_001685075.1. NCBI lineage: Eukaryota > Metazoa > Chordata > Mammalia > Rodentia > Cricetidae > Bramus > Bramus lutescens. Next base: position 24,008 of record LOEQ01010609.1, on the reverse strand, counting down.
ACCAAGGCAACTCTTATGAAAGAAAGCATTTAATTGCTTACTGTTTCAGAAGTTTAATCCATTAGCATCATGGCAGAGAGCAGGGTGGCAGGCAGGCATGGAGCCCGAGAAGTACCTGATAGCTACACCCTGATCCCCAAATAGAAAGAGAGAAAGTGGGTCTGGCATGGGCTTTTGAAATCTCAGAGTCCAGCTGCAGTGACACACTTCCTCCAACAAGGAACTTCCTAATCTTTATAATCCTTTCAAATAGTGCCACTCCCTGGTGACTAAGCATTCAAATATTTGAGTCTATGGAAATGATTCTTAGTCAAACCACCACACCAATGGCCTTAGGCTTTTTATATTGCTGTAAAGAGACACAGCATGACCATGGCAACTCTTACAAACATTTAATTGAGGTGGTGGCTTACAGTTTCAGAGGTTCAGTCCATTATCCTCATGACGGGGAGTACAGTCACATGCAGGCAGATGTAGCGTTGCCTACATCTTGATCAAAAGGTGGCAGGAAGTCAACTGACTATCACACCGAGTGAAGTTTGAAAAAAATGAGACCTCAAAGCCCGCCCTCACAGTGACACACTTCCTCCAACAGGTCCACACCTACTCCAACGAGGTCATACCTCCTAATAGTGTCACTCCATTTGGGGGCCATTTTCTTTCAAACCATCACGTCAGCTATCTCTAAAATGTTTCTTATAGCTTTGGGGAAAATAGGAATTCAGTCTAAAGTGTACTTACTTACTTGTCTTGGCTCTTAAGTCTTTGAAAATCTAGAAGATACCACTTCTCACTTCTCCACATTGCCCCAGCCTACACAACACACACATATGTCACACATATCCATGCTTCTTTTGCTTCCTACTCTTCAGTTCTATGATCCTGAGACTCAGGTGGCAATGATCTGGCATTGGAGCAGACTCTTAAAGACTGACTTGGACTGGCAGGTGAGTTAGCATGTGTAAAAAGAGTCCTGGTCAAGACAAGAGTGTGAATAAAGACAGACACCTGGGCTGAGGACAAGGAACAGTGACTAGAAGGTGGGACCATCCTGAAGCTATACCCTGCAATGATGAAAAACACGTACAGGGTCCTTTTCCAGAAAGGACACAGTGTACTGTTGACCATGAAGATACTAGAGTAGAGAAGTCAGGACAAACACCCCTCAGCTCTCCCCCTTGGGTTAAAGCTAACTTTACCTCCTAAAGATTTCTGGGCGGTCTCTTTCCCTTTTCACATCCTCCTTCCTGTTTTACTTCTCCACAAGGCCCATCTTGCCTACCTCCTGATGCTTTTGTTAAACCTGCTGCCAAATCCCTCAGAAGTGTGTTCTCTCCTAAAAAAAAAACCAGTTTCTGCCAGTTAGCTGAGTCAGCTTGTCTCTCCCTGCAAAATGACCCCCTCTCCATATGCTGATTCATTATTATGCTGAAATGTCCATACTATAGAGGAAGGAGCAAAGGAATGAGGAGGAAAAGCCTCATCTTGAAAAGTGAGGCTGACAGAATCTAGTAGAAAAAGGAAGGGAGGAAAGAAGAAAGGAAAGAGGAAGAAAGGAAAGAAGGAAGGAAGGAAGGAGGGAGGGAAGGAAGGAGGGAAGAAGGAAGGAAGGAAAGAAGGGTGTACATGTGTGTGTGTTTTCATCTGGGGGTAAATTTGGCCTTGAAGGGCTTCAGAGTCGGAGAAGTACCAGAGAAATCCTCGTTGACTTACTGGGTGGGGTGGTGTAACATGAGGGCTGGACTGCTCATTAGGGTTTTCTGTCCTGCCTGGTTCCCACAGCCATTAGGTCCCAAAGAAAAATCACACAGAGGTCTCCATAAGTTATAAACTGATTGGCCCATTAGCTCAGGCTTCTTATTAGTTCTTAAACATATATTAACCCACTGTCCTTATCTATGTTAGCCACATGGCTCAGTACCTTTCTCAGTGGGATAGGCCACATCCTGCTTCTTCAGTGATCTGGGCAGGAATGGGAGGAATGGGCTTCCTCCTTCCTAAAATTCTCCTGTTCTCATCGCCCTGCCTCTACTTCCTGTCTAGTTGACCCACCTATACTTCCTGCCTAGCCAATCAGCATTTATTTAAAATATAATTGACAGAATACAGACAATTATCCCACACCAGGGTGGAGAAGCAGCCATGTTCATAACCTGCTGGGTTTACAGGTCTGTGCTAACCACAGTATACAAAGCCTCACCTCCGAGGGTTTCCATGATCTCCACGTTACCACACTGGGTGCCAAGCTTGCAGCACATGCTCCTGGAGGCTATTACAGACATCCAGATAGAAAAATGGGCTGGGAAATTCTGAAAGATGCCTTTGCTACCGAGCGCTCATTTCCACAGCTGGTCGAACAGTGTCACAGTGTAGCTGACAAAGTACCTAGGGGTCTGTCCACATTCTTCTTCTCACACCCCTTACCTGCAGGAGCACTGACATTTGGAAGCAGTCCAGCTGTTGCTGTGGCCAGATGGCTCCTAGAGTCGTGCTGAGGCACATCTGAGAGGCAACATCTGGAAAGCTTGGAAGCGCATCTTTTTGCTAAAATGTGCCCGAGGGAGCAAAAGCTTCAGAAAGAAAAATGCAGAGCTTCGGAGGCTGTTATGAAGAAAGTGAGGTGTTGAGGCTTTTCTGCCGCAATTAAAACTTCCACAGCACAAAACAGAAATCGACCTAAAATCCAAACTGAAAACTGCTTAGTATCACAGATAATGGGAAATCAACTTTTGAACAGTGTTGGGAAGACACCTTTCTTCATCTTCTTGATGCTGGCGATCACAAGCTTGCCATCTTTAGTGCAGGATTATGAAAGGCTGGACAGCTTGTAATGTCTGTGTTTAAATCATCTGTCCAGCAGTGATGACAGGTGACACCAGCCCTCCCCAGGCACGTCTGTCAGGCAGATCTGGAACAAATAACCTCTCTGCATTGTGACAAGGTTGAATGAGATAATGCACAGGAGGGTTTTGCAAAACAAAGAACACTTTGTAAACTGGGACGAGATCCATGAATACACATTATCTGATAAAGACAGACCACTTGGACAGAATCCACTGGACAGAAAATTGACTTCACTGCCATGAAGTTCAGCAAAAGGAAAAGTATTAGCTTGGAAACCACAAAACACAGCAGGGTTATTTCCTGCTGTAATGCGAGGGTTGGCTTGCATTCCAGACCTGGGGTGGGGGCGAAGGGTGGGTCTAGTTTTTCTTAACTTTGAAATCCTTCTTTGTAGACTATTATGCTGATTTGAGACTCCCTTCATGATTCTAGACTTTCTAGAGTAACTATAAACAGTCCAGTCCGTGCACTCTTCCACAGAGGCATCTCTGAAAGTAGACCGGATAGTACACATTCACCAGACCTTGAAATGGTGTTTCACTTATTTACATATTTCTTTATTTCCCCTTATGCAATGCAACCTATTATCTTTGCTAGGTAACGAACTGCCCCAAAACTTAATGACCTAACATAATGACTCATTATTTTCCTGATTCCGTGGCCTTGCCAGGCGGTTCTGCTGTTTGAGCATTGGATCACCGATAGGGCTGCAGTCTGCTGGAGGCTGCATTGATAGCTGGTCTACAGCTGGGCCTTTCCCTATACAGACTTTCACTTGTATGAAAGAGGGCCACCTTCCTCCTGTGATCGCAGCTGAACTAAGGCAAACCTCCATAGCAAAGCCTTACCGCGCTGCTGATGTGGAGCTTCTTTCCTTCCTTCCTTCCTTCTTCCCTCCTTCCTTCCCTCCCTCCTTCTTTCCTCTTCTTCCCTCACTCCCTCCCTTCCTTCCTTCCTCTTTCCTTTCTTCTTTCCTCCCTCCCTCCCTCCTTCTTCCCTCCCTCTTTCCTCCTTCCTTCCTTCCTTCCTTCCTTCCTCTTTCCTTTTTCTAATAGATTCTGTCAGCCTCACTTTTCAAGATGAGGCTTTTCCCCCTCATTCCTTTGCTCCTTCCTCTATAGTCAGCCACCTCTGACTCCTCTGACTTTTATGTGACGTGGTTCAGAGTTGAAAATCAATAAAAAAGTGTAGCCTCGGAAAAAGCTCGCAGAAGGCAAGTAGAAACTGATTTCTTTGGCAGCTGAAATGCATTCAACAGGTAAAGAGGCTTGCCACCAAGTCTGAGGACCCAAGTTCGATCCCTGGTATCCACGTGGTAGAAGGACAGAACAGACTCTCTCCAGTTGTCCTGTGACCTCTATGTGTCCCACAGTGTGCATGCCTACACACAAATACACACACTAAATAAATAAAACATTTAAGAAAAATCCTAACTCTCAAAGCTAGTTTTAATTAAACAAGAATACAAACTAATGTAGCATAAAGAAATTTATTAATTTCTAGATTAGTAGAATTCAATGTTAATTTTCTAAAGCTCCAGACAATGACTCTAAGTAAGAAAGGCTCCAGTCAGTAACCAGAGAAAACAATGGGCTGTTAATGAGCTCTCACCATTGAAAAACAATTATATACACCACAATCAAGTTTAAAGAAAGAAATGGTTCCTTTTGTTGGTAGCTTTGGAGATTTGGACCATGACTTGTCACGTTGGGGCCTCTGAGAAGCAGGACATCATGCTGGGAGTATGTGTGAGGAAGAGCTCACCTCACAACAGCCAGGAAGCTGGGTGCTACCTCCTTCAGGGACATGCCCCAACCACCTGACTTTCTTCCCCTGGGTCATACCCCTTAAAACTTCCACCACCTCCCAGCAGTACCACAGGCTGGCTATGAGCCTCTGATATACTGGAGAAAATTTATTCTAACCATAGCACTGGGCAAGCACACGTGTTTACCAAGATGATCTAGTGGTCATTCTAGCACAGAGGTGAAATGACATAGAAATTGAAGGTTCATAAAGAGATGGATATTTTCCATCTTTGTGGATGATAGGAAACCGATATTCTCAGCAGTCAACCAGCTTGCTATGTAGGAGACTCATTTCATCTCCATAGGAGTATCCCTACAGGTACCTATGTTACCTAGGTGGCTAGAAAGCAATCAAGGGCGTGTGGGTACCAGCAGACAGCATCCTACAGCAGACTCTGCCCCAGGGCACTACACTGATGCCAAAGTAGAGGAGGCATCATGCCTCTACTCATGCCATCCTCCCTAGTGTGGTCCTGTGCTGTCTCCAGTTTTCTGTCTCAGCTTGACGTTTCTCTCAAAAAACATGCTAGTTTCTGGAGCTAAAGTGTGAAACACAACTGGGTAAGAGAAACATATCACCAAACAGCCTCTCCAAAA
>LOEQ01010607.1:14754-25605 GCA_001685075.1 Bramus lutescens | reverse complement strand
TCCTGAGTGAGGTAACCCAGACCCAAAAAAAGATGAATATGGTATGTACTCACTTATAAGTGGTTTCTAGCCATAAATAAAGGACATTGAGCCTATAATTTGTGATCCAGAGAAAGTAAATATGAAGGTGAACCCAAAGAAAAACATATAGTTATCCTCCTGGATATTGGAAGTAGACAAGATTGCCAGGCAAAAATTGGGAGCTTGGGGGTGGGGTCAGGGTAAGGAGAGATTGAGAGTGAGAAATGAGAAGGGGAAGATGGGGAGACCTTGGGGGAATGGGACAGTTGGGTGGAGGAAGGGTGGATATGGGAGCGGGAAAGTATATATCTTAATTAAGGGAGACATTTTAGGGTTGGGCAAGAGACTTGGCAGTTTTTTTTACAGCTATAAAATTCATCTTCTTTTGTCTAATCAAGAATTTAATGTCATTTACAAGTTTTTCCTTGGTTTTTCGTTGAGTACTGTGAGCTGCTGGTATCAAGCCAACACTCTTAATACCACTATTTCAAACTTCTGAATTTTAATAATTCTACCCTCTCAATTTCGAAGTACAATTAAAAAAAGCTCAAGGTCAGAAATTTGGGATCAACCTGAAGATCTGAAAAGTAAAACAACCAGCCATTGGCCCTTATCTTTACCTCAGCCTGAAAAGGTATTAATGCCTCCCATAATCTCAGAAAGAGACTGTGGGTCTGAGAGATCTTTCTTTCCACTATTTAATCCTCTCTAGGGCTGGGATTAAAGGTATATCACCATCATTAAAGGCATGCACTACCAAGTTACCAGCACAACTAGCAACTAGTGTGGCTACTGAGATTAAAATTGTTTGTCATTATGACTACTAAAATTAAAGGTGCATGTCATTGTGGCTACTGTGATTAAAATTGGGTGTTATTATGGTTATGGTGTGTTACCATAGTCTAGTGTGTAAAGCTAACCAGTGGAACTGTTTTACTCTCAGATCTCCAAGCAGTCTTTATTTATTAAAATACAATTGAAATGTCACTACATTTCCCCTTTTTGTTTAAAATTATAAAAGGCTATAACTAATGTAAGAAAACTATATACAATAAGTACAATGACTATATATATATANTATATATATACAGGCAAAAAATAAATCAACCAATTCTAGTCCATTTGTATTTGACAAAAACTGAGAAAACATTTTATAACTATCCTACCTTGGTGAGTCCAAATTCTTATACCTAATTTACTTTCTACTTTCTATTATAACTTTATTTCTTTGTTGGTAAACTAAAACTATAGCAATCTAATCTTCAACTCCCTCAGAGACCCAAGAACAAAATAATATTACCTGAGTAAGCAAAAAGTACAAGCAAGCAACTTCAAAAAAATATGAGTAATGACAAAAACAGCTAGCTGTCTGGACAGTCACCCAAAGTTCCTCTGCAAAGCTGGCACATACACCTTCAGCCAACAGGCCCTTGACAGACTTTTCTGTGAAGTAGGATATTTTGTGTCCTTCTTGTATAATTAGGAAAGCATAATGTCAGCAATTGAGAAAGGGACATTTTATTGCCCAGTGGCTTACTTTTGCCACAAAGAATATAAACTCTATGTGGATTTTCTTTGATGCCCATTAAATTCTCTATATTAAGATTGGTGCTGTGGAGCAAACATGTCTCATTGTCATAAAAAAGAAACTTGGTTATTAAAATATTTTAAATGCCATATTCTGTAGATCTATGAAGTGCTTAAAAATGATCTATATATATAAATATATCTTTGTTTGACCCTGAAAACATACCCACTGTGACTAAAAGTTTGATAATAGTAAATGCTTAACTACTAACTTGTATTTTTTTATGATCCTAAGCAGTTGATAATAATAATTTCCAAGGACTAGAAATTTGTATTACATTGTTAAATGGACTGTATAGGTACACTACCTTGAACACAATTGGAAATGTATGTACAGCATGTACAAAATTATTCTTAAATTTCTGTCAATGTACAAAATTTGCATACAATGTACAAAAATTAAAAACAATGTAAAATATTTAAAACTAATAATTGCCTTTAAAAAGTAGATTGAATAATCTACCTTTTTATCTTATCATATCTATATCCTCCCTTTTTCTTTTCAGAATAGATTCAATAAACTACATTTCTATCTTATCATATTTATATCTCTGTTTATTTTTTCATTTCTTTTTTCCTTTTCTTTCTCTCTTTCTTTTTTCTAACTTTTTTGTTTCTTTTTTTTTTTGAGTTTTATGAGATGGTGTTTTTCAGTAGCTATGGTTCCTGGCCTGGATATTGCTCTGTAGACCAGATTGACCTTAAACTAACAGAGATCTACCTGCTTCTGCCTCCCGAGTGCTGTCAGTAAAGGTGTGCACCACAACTGCCCGGCCTTTTTATTTTTTCTCAAAACAAGAACTTTGAATCTAATTTCTTTGTTTAGTTTTTTTTCCTGACCATTATCCTTCACAACATGTAACCAACACATCCAACAAAGGTAAACATCCATAATCCAATTTTTCTGAATGTGGGTGGAGTTTTCTATATTACTTCCTGAATATTGCAATGTTGATAATCTTATTGGGACCCAAAGAAAATTTAGGATTATGCTTCCAGTCCTTCCTGGAATATTCTGTGACGCTGTATCATTTCAGCCTGCAGTCTTTATGCAGTTCTTGGTGTAGAACTCAGAGGAAAGTGAAACAAATGTACTCTAAAATGTTGGATCATCTGGATCATCTCTTCCTATTGGAGATTTTTCAGGGAGTCTTTCTCATTGAACCCTATTTTTCTTAACTTTGAATGAATCCACAGCTGATTGATCAAGGCTTATTTTTCTGAATCCTGAAGGAATCCAAAGATTCTCAATTCCTTTGTAAACAAAAGCAAATTAAATCTTTTCTAAAAAGTACAATTATTTTGAGGCGAATTTTGAAGTCAAGGCACTTTCAAAATATGTAGGTAGGATTAAACCAGTATCACAAATAATCAAATGTCTTTTAGCAGATGTTGCTCCTTCCTCAGCAGGCAAACAATCCAAAGACAATACAATAATACAGAGTATACAGATTCTCTGTATATTTTCCATGTTTAAATGGAAGCTATGTTGGGGAAGATGGGAGCTGGGAGACCTATTTTTTTTTCTCCTGAACCCAGATGGCTAGGTTTGGGTCCTGCTCCTAGAACTGGCATTCCAGTCCCAGCTATGACCTGGACTTGTGGCTAGAAATCCTCAGCCAAATTGCATTTTTGTGAATCTGTATCCTAAAAAGTTGGGCACAAAATGAAGCACATTTAGCGTAAGCTCAGGATCAGAAATTGATATTCAACCTGAAGATCTGCAAAGTAAAAGAACCAGCCACTAGCTAGTACCTTTACCTTAGTCTGAAATGCTATCCTTCATCCTGGAATTTCAGAGTGAGACTGCATGTCGGAAGGTTGTTTACTCTCACTTTTTAATCCTCACTAGGTTTGGAATGAAAAGTGTGCACCACCATCATTAAAGGAATGCACCACCCAGTAGCTATCGCAACTAGTATCGTTACTGGAATTGAAGTTGTGTGGCATTATGTGTACGAAGATTAAAAGTGCATGTCATTGTGGCTACTGAGATTAAAGATGTGTGTTACCATAATATGGTATGTAAATCTAACCAGTGGGACTATTTCACTCTCAGATCTCCAGGTAGCCTTTTTTATTAAAATATAATTGGAATGCTACACTATTTTATACTGGTATCTTTCTTATGGAATTTCTATATTTTACCATTTATAAGTTATTACTTTTCATTTAGGCTTCCATAGGAGACAAAAACATAATGCATTATTTTATGTAGAAAGTTAATAAAGTTGCCATTTATAAATATCTGATAAATACATGTTGTCTCTTTTGCAAACCTTTTATAAAGGGTACTGATATAACGTTATCTCCTATAGTCAAGCCAGCTATCAAAGTCATTGCTGTGTATAATACTCCCTTACACATATAATGAGCAGAAAGACAGACATGTTTGTTGTATGTTTGTTATAAGGAGATCCCTTATTTGTGTTTCAGCCACCCGGACTTCAAAATAATCACTCAGAAACTATATTATTTAAATCACTGCTTGGCCCAATCACTTAAGTGTATTGCTAGTTAGCACTTACATTTCATATTAACCCATTTTCAGTACTTTATATTTTACCACAAGGCTTGTGGCCTACCAGCAATGTCCCAACATATCTGTTTCTTGTGGTAACTCCATAGCTTCTCTCTGAATTCACCTCCTTTCTCCCAGCATAATGTTTAGCTTTTCCCACCCAGCTTTATTCTTCCCTATCACTGGCTCAAGACAGTTTCTTTATTAACCAATGGTATTCACAGCATACAGAGGGGAATCCCATATTACATGTTCACCAATGAAGCGAACATTTAAACAGGATTTAATTCTCATCATCTGTCACCTCTTATTGATGGATTTTTTGTTTGTTTTTTACATAATTGCCAAAATAGTCTCTGCCAAATAAAAAGTGAAATTGGATAGCCACATGTTGAATATTAAAACAAGATTATAAAGATAGATTTTAAATACTAATTTATACTACTCTTGCTGGGGAGATTTAAACAAAAACCTATTTATCCCATATAAGAAACTATGACAAACCAAAGTTACAATATCACCAAGAATAAATTTGCTAGATCAATAACATTCATGGTGTAATTTACCAACCATGACAACTAAAGACTGAGTTCTTCAAAAGTCAAACACAGCATGGGTAATTCATCATGAAAAGTAGAAGTCCTGAACTGTCTGAACATATTAAAGGAAGTTCAATAGCTAAGAGATTATCTTTCAATCAGCAGTTCTTACTGGGAAGCTAACCTTGGTAATGAAGGACCCTTGTTTCGTTTATAGGTTTTAGAGACTGCCTGAGACTTGCAAGTTGTTTATTTGCTAATATTATTAAGGTGTTCTCCAGAAGATAATGTTTCAACTTGGAAGAAATCCTTCACAACAAATGATCAGAGACATCAATGTCAGATTTAAAACTTATTAACTGCTATAGGAAATACTTCCAGAGACAGGCATGAGAAACAGTTTCCTGATTGGTCCATAAATTATTGCTATTATAGCAATGGACTGAATAAAAATTAAAGCAACTATACCATTCTAAATACATGCACAGCAAAGGAACAATGACTTCACTGAATATTTCCCATAGAAATTGGCAGAACACATTGACTAGATATCACCAAAAAATGAATAATACTGAAGAACTCAAAGGAAAAGGAACATCACAAAAAATGCATAGTTAAAATAAATAATAGAAAGAGGATAATATTTTGATGCAGAAAAAAGCATAGCAGTCTTTGTCTCAGCTCCATTATTTATGATTTTCTCACATGCTGGTCACCTCCTTATATCTTCTTGGAAAATCCTAGTTGAGATGTAAGCTCACATCCACAAAATATATAAGAGTAAACTCTGAAGTGTGTTGAAAATAGTTAGCTAAAGTATCTTCCATTTTGAAAAATAAAAGTTTTAGGAAGTATAGCCAACTTCCTGAATTTCAGTTGTTATTACACTCTCCTTACATTTAAAATTTCAGAATGAAACAAATACATTGCTTATAAACTTAAAATCTATAAAATAGTTTTCACAGAGAAAAGCCTCACTGATAATTACTCTCTTTCCACATAGGCCACCTAATTTCTATAGGCTTAAAATTAAGAGTTCAATATTCTGACATAAAGTTATTAATTCTGTGTACTATCTAGTATTTGATAGTTTTCTTGGTGTAAGAAGGCTACTTGTTCATTTCTCACCTGTATAGACTACCAAAATAACCACATAGAAATTATATTAATTAAATTACTGCATGGCCCTTTAGCTCAGCTTCTTATTGGCTAACTCTTACATATTACTTTAACCTATCTCCATTAATCTGTGCATGACAATGAGGTCATGGCCTACCAGCAAAAATTCAGCATGTCCGGTTTCCGGTGACAGCCCTACAGTTTCCTCCTGACACCACCTCCTTTCTCTCAGCAATTAGTTTAGTTTTCCCCACCTAGCTCTACTCTTTTGCCCTATCACAGGCCCATGACAGTTCCATTATTAACCAAAGGCACTCATAACATATAGAGGGGAATATTACATCATCTCCCCATTTTTATTTAATTAAAAAGGAAGGTTTAATTTAACATAGTAAAATTGCATATAACAAAACAGTTGTCAATAAAAAATTACAGTTACAATATTTAGATCTACTTTGTATTTATTATAACTAAGGAAAACTATAATTATAAATTCTTCAACCCAAAGGCTCCAGAAGTATTAAATATTACTTAAGTAAACAGGAAGTGCATTGTAAGCAATTTCCAAAGCTCTAGAATTGACAAAGACATCTCACTGCCTGGACAGTCACCAATAGTTCTTTTTTATCATTGGGACATCCATCTCAGCCCACAGACCCATAGTATCCATCATACTTTTCCGTGAAGCAGAAAATTTCAAAGACAGTTCTGCCTATATTGGCAGTTTGACAGTCACATTCTTCTGTGTCCTGACAAATGTCTAGCATACTCTTTCATGAAACAGGAACCCCGAAGGATCATCTCACCTTTAGGCAATTCAGCATTCATTTCTCTGCACGTTCTGCATGTCAAGTTCATCAAGCAATCCAAGGAAGGGCAGTCACCTGCTCAAATGGCCAGAAAACTCCACAAGGAGCCTGTTCAATGCTTATATTCCTATTGAAGTAATTGGTGATGTCAGGAGCATATGGGTTTCACTAACATAAAAAGTCCTAAATTCTTAAAAAAAAAAACCTTAAATGCCATATTCTGTAGTCTTTGAAATATTTGAAGAATACCTATCCATCTGAAATACATCTCTATACATATAGAAAATCTAACTAGCATGACTCCAAGCTTGACTATTATAGGTGACTCTCTATTTACCTATATTTCTGATTTATACATTACATTTTAAATGAGCTGCACAATCACAATGCCTCAATCAAGAGCAGAAATATATANTAACAAAATTGCATATCACCCTTTAAATGTAAAGAAACATTTATAAACAATCATTTAGGGAATAGGGAATTTGAGCATAGTTCTCTACAAATTGCTTCCTGCTTTTTGTTGGGTGAAACAATTTTTTTGTGATGTTCACAGTGACCTACTGGGGGATCTTGGTCGAAAAAAACCCTTTTAGTCTGGAAGCAATCCACATGTTCTCATCCTCTGTGGAAACAAAAGAAGAACCTCTTTTCCAAAGCAATATATTCTTAGATTCATAGTTTGAAGACAAAAATATCTTTAAAGTACATATGTTGGTTTCTTAGCTCCTTTACTGTCAAAAAATTCAAAGAAAACACAATAATATACATAATACACTCTCTTGTATATTTCCTCTTTGTCTGGATTGACTTACTCTATTACTTTTTAATATTTATTTTATTATCCTTACTCCTTTAATCTATTACTGTCTATACTATCTCTTTAAATACTTTTTTAAGAAAAACTATTTAATTCTTTTTATAACTCTCTATACTCTTTTTTCCCCAAGCCTACGTACATTTTTAAATATATTGTCTCTCATTTAGACGTCTTTCCACCTGATTTGTCCTATTTGTGTATTTGTAATTCTTTACGGTATAGGAGAGCTTCCAAAAAATGTTAAGCACTTCTTAGAAAGCTAAGCTGCAGCATTACTAGGTCTAATAGAGCCTTGCCTGCTTGATCCACCCAGTCCAACTTGATGGAGGAATGATTGTTACCTCTGAGAGCTAAGCCCATTGCCCAATTTCCAAGTATGCAGCAGGTCTATATTGACCCATTAAGCAGTTGTTGCACTCTGTTCACAAACCCCATTTAAATGCTTGGTCTATTGAAACAGCCAGGGGTCACATTGGCAGCACAGCCCAGGAAGCCACAGTTTTTAAAGAGCAGAAACAGTATGACTTATTTTTCCCTACTGCTGAATCAATAAAACCTTTCTGAAAGGAGACATACCTCTGCTTGTTATAGCAAACAGACCACACCCAAAAAAAAAATGCTACTACCAAACCATGCTTAACTCTGTTCTTTTGTGTCTAGAATTAATTTTTAAGCATTCTTTGGTTTTATGTGTATTTAGTAAACCACGTTAGAGCACCAATTTGTTGTAAGAAGGGTGCTGGTTCATTTCTCAGCTACCAGACTCCTAAAATAACCACATAGAAACTGTATTAATTAAGTCACTGCTTGGCCTATTAGCTCTATCTTCTTATTGGCTAACTCTTACATATTAATTTATCCCATCTCCATTAATCTGTATCTCACCATGAGGTCATGACCTACCAGAAAAACTATTGCACAACTATCTACATTGGCAGCTCCATGGCTTCATTCTACCTCCACCTCCTTTCTCTCAGCATTCAGTTTACTTTTCCCCACCAAGTTCTATTCTTTTGCCCTATCACAGCCCCATGGCAATTTCTTTATTAACCTATGGAACTCACAGCCTACAGAGGGGAATCCTACATCATTTTCTGTAAGAAAAGGAACAGGTTAACTTCAAAATATAATCAGTAGAATTGATCAATATTAGCATGAGTATCTATGCAAACCATGATTTTCTTCTATCAGCATGCTTCCATGACACTGTAAACTGACTGGGGAAGCTTCATGTTATATTATCGTTGTTTAATTGTATGGACAAGACATTAAACATTCCCAATAATAAATAATATCACAAAGTATGCACCTAAATTTATAATAGAAATAGATATATACACATAATGTTCCTATTGATAATTGAATGTTACCAATGAATAACTGTATGGTTCCAAATTTGCCAGTGATTATATATGATCCTCCTTTATTGAACCTTAAGAAATTGCATGGTATGTATAAACATATTAACCAGGCATGACTAGAAAATTATCATGCACCAAAGCCTTATTATTATCAATAAGAATCGCAAGTTTTAAGTGTGAAATGTATGCTTAAAAATTCTACCTTAATGGCAAGAAGTCTTGGGCTTATCTAGCTTAAACATAACCCATAATAAGCCAGAAACTTTAACTTCCCAATATGTAACATACAAATCTGATAACCTCCTATTAGCATGTTTTGACTGATGGTGACTTCTGATGTTCATGTTAAATTTTAATGTTTCCCTTTTAGTAGAATGATTAGATAATAACAATAAAGTCTGTCCTTTTTAGTGGCCCAGTCCCTTAAATTTATTAGTTCAGGTAACTAGCTCATATTCTCTCTGCCCTTCCATCTGTTATAGTATGTAAATTCAGTTATTGGAAGTAATCACCCTGGAAGTACAGATTAGAGATCTCAAACACTGAATCTGTCAGTTCCTTAATTGTGGACTCTCTAGTCTTCATAGCTCTGATATGTAAATTATAACACTTATATTAACTGAAGTAAGTTGACTGATTTTGTTTCTGATTGAAAAAAATTATGCTTTGCTTTCCCTGAATGCACTCAACAATATAAGTAAGGCACAGTTACACATTTTATTTTCTGTGAGTACAACATATTCATTTTAAGAAAATGGAAGAGTAAGAAGAAAGAGGAAATGCTATAGGCAAGGGTCTTTTATATTGTAACTTGTATTATTTTTAATAAAATGCTTTTTGGTCAGTAGCCAGGTGATACACAGAGAAACCCTGTCTGAAAAAGCCAAAAATTAAAATAGAAAATAAACTTTAGAATAAAACTATGTAAAGATGAAAAACACTCAAAAACTCGATACTGTATGTCATTATTTTCTCTTTAAACTGTTTAAATGATGAAAAAGGAGCAACGGCTGCTAAAAGACATTTGTTTATAAATGCTGTTAAATTAATTGAAAAAGGTATTTTAAAAATACTTTGACTTCAAAATTGAAGTAAAAAAAAAAGTATGTTACTTTGAAAAAGAAGTTTTTCTTTGGTTACCAGAAAAAAAAAAATTAGGGGCTGTGAGTTCATTCCTGGCTAAAATAAAAATAGGTTTAATTTAAAAAGACCTTTAATAAATCTCCAATATATGTCATTTTTATGACTGAGTAGTACTCTAATGTGTAAATATTTCACACTTTATCCATTCTTCCATTGAGTGGTATCTAGGTTGCTTCCAGGTTCTGGCTATTACAAATAATGCTGCTATGAACATAGTTTAACAAATGCTTTTGTAGTATGCTAGGGCATCTCTTGGGTATATTCCCAAGAGTGGTATTGCTGGATCCTGGAGTAGGTTGATCCCGAATTTCCTAAGAAACTGCCACACTGATTTCTAAAATGATTGCACAAGTGTGCATTCCCACCAGCAATGGATGAGTGTTCCCCTTACTCCACATCCTCTCNAATTGGGTTAATTAGCATTTTAAAGTCTAGTTTCCTGAGTTCTTTATATATTTTGGATAACAGACCTTTGTCAGATGCAGGGTTGGTGAAGATCTTCTCCCAAACAGTAGATTGCCTTTTTGTCTTAATGACAGTGTCCTTTGCTTTACAGGAGCTTCTCAGTTTTAGGAGGTCCGATTCATTCAGTGTTCCCCTTCTTGTCTGTGCTACTGGGGTTATATATATATGAAATGGTCTCCTGTGCCCACGACATCTTGAATTTTGCATGCAAATGGATGGAAATAGAAAACACTACCTTAAGTGAGGGAACCTAGACCCAAAAACATAAATATGGTATGTACTCACTCATAAGTGGATTCTAAACATAAATAAAAGACACTGAGCCTATAATTTGTGGTCCTAGAGAAGCTAAATAAGGTGAACCCAAAGAAAAACATACAGTTATCCTCCTGGATATTGGAAGTAGACAAGGTTGCCAGGCAAAAATTTGGAGCTTGGGGGTGGGGGTGGGGTGTGGGTAAGGGGA
>LOEQ01010606.1:12535-26887 GCA_001685075.1 Bramus lutescens | reverse complement strand
GAGAGAGAGAGAGAGAGAGAGAGAGAGAGAGGAGAGAGAGAAAGGGAAGAGAGATGAGAAAGGAGACAGAAAAGGGCCCAAGAGAGACAGGCACCAAGAAAGAGAACAGTGAGAGATCTAAGATAGGGGGAGGGGTCGACGGGAGTGGGCGTGGCTTGCCTCTTAAAGAGACGAAAACCGTAACAGTTTGTGTAATGCTTGTAGCAACCCTGTGAGGGATGTATGAGTGAGGGTTGTCCTTATTTTTCGACAAGCGAGAGCTAAGAGTTAAAAAGGTGATGTATCCTTGGCAAGGGGATACTACTGTCGTTGGCAGCATTGTCTCTAGAGCCCTGTTCTTGACGGAGTCACCACCCTTTGCCTCTCTGCACATTAGGAGCAGCAACTATTGTAGACTTATGGTGTGTACCTCCCCCCAAAAAATCATACTGAAGTTCTAACTGTCAGTACCTCAAGATGAGGCTGGATTTAGAGCCAGCATCTACAAATGTGATTAAAGTTAAATGCAGTCATTTACATGGAAGCAATGTTATGTGGCTATGTTCTTTAAGACAAAGGGACAGGTCAGAAATATTGATACATGTGTGCCCAGAAAAAAGACAGCATTCTAGAAGCCAAAGAGAAAGTCTCAGAGGCTAACGTCTTGAAATGGGATGTTCCAGCTTCCAGAAGGATGAGAAAATATATTCTGCTGTTGTAGTTGGCCACTTTGGGGTATTTGTTCTCATACCCCTGGACACTAACATGTCATCTTTTGATGTTCAACATTTCTACCTCACAGGGCCACAGATATCCCACCAGCTCCTAAACCTCTCTGTGAGATAATTGTGGTATCTCTCTCCCTCAAAGGAAGTGCCAAAGGATTTGTTTGAAACTCTGTTTTCACAATAAACATGGTATTGTAGTGTTTATTTGGGGTGGATTGAAGAGACTTGTAGAGAGATTTGAGAGCCAAGAAGCCTGCGGCTGTTGTTAGAAGCTCTTCCTGAGCTCCTGACAGGTTCTTACCTTCTGGCTGTGTGTGTGTGTGTGTGTGTGTGTGTTAGGGGGATAGGAATACCACAGAGCAGTCATTACTACAGCCTTGGCCATGCAAGTTTCCCACAGACATCCCAGAACAGGAATCCAGTGAGTAGGATCCCAACTCCAAGTTTTAATAGCATGCCTTATGGGTTAGTGTAGCATGGCCAAATTGTGCAGGAAGACTTGAGATGCTAAGGTATACTTTTCCCTACTTTCCCATCCTCAGTCTCTCTGGTGAGATATAGATCTTACCTTTCCAGATAGAGGGGCCAAAGTCTTCAAGAGTTATATTTCCAAACTGTCACCATGTGCCTCTTGACTCTTTGATTTTTCACTATAATTATTGATATTTATCCCACATAAAAATATGACTTCACTTCCTAGGAGCCCCTCAAAGTCTCGTCCCATTCCAACCTCATGTTAAGGTTGAGGACCAGATCTCACCTCCATCAAGTTGATGTGTAGGTGAGGGTCCCTGAATACAGCTCCTTATGCATTATCCTCCCAAACTGAAAACCCATCAAGTCTGAGTAGACACAGGATCTGGCACCCCTACTTAACAAACATGTAATTGTGGGAACGGACTGCAATAACTGCCTTTAGTTAGGTGGTTGGTATCCCTAAAATATACACGTCAGTCCTAAATGCTAGAACCCATGATTGTGATTTTATTGTAAAGAGGGTTTTTGCAAATGTCAGTCAAAGATTTCAATATAGGACCATCCTGAATTTAAGGATGTTTCTAAATTCAGTAGGTAGGTTCTTAGAAGGCAGTGTCTTAAGAGTCTTGCACCATTCAGAACCTGATTCCACCAGAAGCCAGAGCAGGAAAAGAAGTTTCTTATTTCTCATTTCCCTTAAAAGGAGTGCATTCCAGCCAATACCTTGCTTGGCTTTTCTTTCTGGCCTCCAAATTATGAGAGAATCTGTCTGATTGTTTAATGACACTTCATTCAATGCAATTTGTTATAGAAAATTACAAAACAAATAGGCCGCTATTAGAGTGCTCACAAAAATGAGGTGATGTGTGATGGCTAGTCTTGTGAACTTGATTAGATTGAGGGTCATTTCGGTCAGCTGGAGCTCGCTGATGGGGTGTATCTTGGGAGTTCTCAGGAGGAATATTAAGTGTGACCCTGACTGGGGAAGAGAACTATCCTTAATGTGGCTGTAGTGTCCAATAGGCCAGGCTAACAACTGGAAACACATTGGAGGAAGAGGAAGCCAGTGCAAGCTCTTTCTTCCTAAGCAGCTGTGTCTGTTGTGGTCATTGCGTGCAGTTATCAAACACCAGATTCTTTGGCTTTCAACCTGGATCTTTTCACACTGGGACATGACACTGTTATCTACAAATGTGCTGGACCACATTCAAAGCTATCCTGGGACACTTGTGGCCTGTGGCTTCAGATTTGACACACTGGAAATATTTACTCTCTAGATCTCTCTAGAAAAGGTTTACCCATCCCCCTTCATTTAATAGTCAAGCCTCAATCGACTGTTAGGCCTATGAATGACCACAGTATCAGAGCTGAAACTGTATCTGGTGAGGGATGTGGTTCCCTGACTCACCAGGGAGGGGACTTGAAGGCTTCTGTGGTGGGAGATTGGGGCAGGGCATTAACAACTGGAACGGTAGGGTGATGGTAGCTCCTTCCTTGTCTTGAAAGTTTTTGTGTTGTTGCTGTTTTTATTGTTTGCAGTGTTGGGGGTAGACTACAGGGCCTCATGCATACCAGACAAGTGTTTTACCACTGAACAACATCCCCAGGACAACTGGTGGTTTGTTCAATGATAGCAGGCTTTTGGTGACTAGAACCTACTTCACGGTCAATAATGCTGAAATTTTTCATTCCTATGACTTTTCTGTAGCCAGGAGTAAATGATCCCATTGTCAGACCTAAAGTGAAAGCAAAGTCAATAAAGACTGTGAATGGGGGACAGGGTCAGCATCTAGGATCTAATCCTACACTTTCCTCTGGAACCTACAAAGCACAACCTCTGGGCTTTTATCATATTGACTTTGAAATGGCCATGAAAGAGCAGCGTCAAGGCTTCTTTGGGGCTAAATGCTGTCTACAGCTTTGCTGTTCCTCTGAAGATCTAGAACTACTCCAGAGGCTATAGGCAGAGTTAGCTGGTAACCAATTCAAACAGTTTCACTAAGGAAACTATTCATCGTCTTCTGATACACACATTTTCTAATTTCCCTTTGCATTTACTATAGTTTCATGTAAACATTCAACACCATTTCAACTGGCCAGGGCCTCGCTTTGTATAGATAACTTATAAATTATTTTATGAATTCCCTATTTTTCAACATTTCCTAGTTCACTTATCTTCATGGTTTTGTTTAATTTGCACAGAATTCTGGGAATATGAATTACTAAACAGGAGTTATGCCCATTTTAACACGGAAATGCATTTTTCAATTGTTTGTTCACTTAAAGAACGGTAACAATCCAAATTTTCAATAGTAAGTGTCTGAGATAATACTAATCTCCGAATATGTTCTATCATACATATTATTTTGCTTTCTTTTGTTTTAATTTGTGTTTTCAACAAATTCTCCCACAATACTCCTTCTGTGAGCCTACAGTCATAGCCACCAAGGATTTCCTTGAGAAGCTGCTTTCTGTCAACTGTCCTGTAATTGGTAACCTTCAGGTGTCACTGGACTCCTGGTCCAGGTCCCTGAGAATGGCCGGATCTGGACAGCATTAACCTTGTGTCCTACTCCACATGTGACCTAGGTCTTCCAGAATCTGCTTTCACCCAGCATGGAGTCATTTTCACATATCTCTTGTATCAAGGATAGTCCAAATCCCGGCTGGGACCTGTCTTCATCCTCTGTCTGTCACCAGTTACTTAATGTTCCAATAAGTGATCCCCATTATTGTCAGAATTTCTGTAAAATAAAACCCTAAACTGTTAAAATTTTAAAAATTACATTATCCTATTCTGCCTCAAACATCTAATGATGGGTTAGACTTCTCTTTTAGTGACTCTCATGATGTTATGTATCCAACTGTCCCCCAAAGACTCTACAGTTTGGGGTACAGAGGTATAAATGTGTTCTGTCCTTCCCACTTGCCAGTGGTGATACTTCTCTTTCCTATGCCTTAATTTCTCCATTTTTAAATGTCGTCATTCAGAGCACTGATTTTTGTTGTTGTTGTCTGATCCTTCTTTTGGTACAGAGGATGGACCCAACAGCAGGCTAGCTGGTGCTCACTAGATTCTATCTCTCCTGCTTCTCTGGATTCTTGTGAGCATCAAATGCTCGCATTGGTGATCGTCTCCTGCACTACTCACAATAGAAATACCGTATCTCTTGGTGCCTTCTTCATCTCTTATTATCACAACCAGTTTCTCTCTGGACAGGCTAGGTGATCATTATTACACAGTAGGAGATGGCCTGCCATCATTCTGCACGTGTTCTCTCTACTCTACTTCTTCCTTAAAGCTGTTTCTTAGGCTAGGACCCTGCCAGAGACCATAGCTTATAGAAAAGCTAAGAAGTAACATCAGGCAGACAGAGGTGACTCCTTCTTGCAGTGCCCAGGATGCTAGGCAATAACAATAGCACCTGAAGTCAAGTTTAAAGGAGGGAGTTCTGCATCTACAGTTCCAGTACATCTGTGAGAGTAACTGGAGCTCTCAACCTTCTTTTCTGCAAGTAGCCCCTGACACCCAAACACCAAAAAGCAGGAGCCTTCCAGTGACTCTGCTGTGGCAAGATAGAGGCATGCTGGATAACAAAACCCCGTCTAGCAACTGTGAAAGTTAATTTTACATGGCCCCTCATTGTAGCCACAAGATGTCAGATATCTGGCTAAATATTATTTCTGAATAGGTCCATAAGGAAATTTCCAGAGGACACTGAAGTTTAGATGAGAGATTCAGTAAAGCAGACCAACCTCCATGATGTAGGTGGGTCTCATCCAATCTGTTAAGGGTCTAAATAGAATAATAAAAGACTAAGATTGTATTCTTTCTCTGCCCATCTTTAACCTTTATGAGATCACCTTTAGGCATCAGCTTTATGAGATCCTGCCTTCAGACTCAAACTCCAAATGGGTTTTATACCATTAGCTTTTCTGGGTCTCTAATTCTCAGCCTCCATGATGGCATGGTCAATTCCTAATAATATCTCATATCTGTGTCTTATACACACACACACACACACACACACATCCTATTGACTCTTCTTTTGCAGACCCCAATTGATACTTATCTCCTTAATAATGGAAAATCTTATAAAAGAAAAAAACGGAAATGAAAATAGGGGAAGGACTACTTGAGACAAGAAAGATGATCATCTGGAGGGACAGTAAAAGATTTAAGAGAGGGTAATGTGGAAGTGAATTTGATCAAAGTATATTATACCTATGTATGAAAATATCATAATGTGATCAATTATTGATACAATGACTATATACTAATAAAATAATGGAAATAGATATGTATTTGGCAAGTAAATTTAGGTAATATAACATACAAATGCAGTTCATATAGTATAAACTTCAATAAGCAAAGTCATATTACATTTGAAAAAAATGAGAAATCCATGGGATCACAAGAAACATATTTATCCTCCATAAGCTCAGTGTCTTCTTCTGTATGATGAAACTTTCATCACATGGAGACATGCTAAAGGGTAAAGTCATAATTAGCACTTGTGTTGGTCCCTGGTAGGAGCCCAGGAAAGCAGGGCTTTTCAGAGGCTCCAGAAGCACATTAGAATGCACAGAGCATTTCTGAGGCTGAGACCTCATTGGATCCATGACTTAGAAAATCTCCACCTCCTGCCATTGGATGACTTGGGTCACACTGATGAAGAGCTGCTAGCTCAATCCCTCACGTCTGCTCCCTTCCACATCTGTGGCAGAGTTACCTGTGTACTTACATACAGAATAAATATGCACATTCTTGAGTCCCACCCCCTACTGGCTGAAGCAGAACGCTCTGGCCAGGAGCCAGGGAATTTGCATTTTTAACAAGCTCCCCCTGGGTGACTCCTAATGCAATTAAAGTCTGAGAACTGCTGCCTTGTGCCCTGCTGAGTCCCCTCACTCCACACAGACATAATTAAGCTTCTTAATTACACTTTTTGCCAAGAATTAACAGCATCTTAATTATCTGAGAACACTGATTGACAATAAAAGGCACGGGGTAGTTTGGTGTGATTCAAACTAAAGGCAAAATTTGAACATCCAGGGCAGTAGCATCTCCTGGTATAAATGGATGTTCATGGGCAGGACACTGGTCATTCTGGGTGGCTCACTGCAGTCTAGGTAGGTCCTTGGGGGATAAGCTGTGGTTTCTAAGGACAAGTCTACAGACCCTTAAGGTACTTCCTGAGCAGTGTTGTTATCTCTCTGCTTTTTCAAACTGACACGTCATACGTCATCCCTAAAATTGTTCCCATTCTGATGTCTGCAGATCTACCTGAGTACATTGTTAGTATCTAACACTGTGGCCTGTAGTTAGGTCTAACCGTTAACCATTTAAGCAGGCTTTTGTAACAAAGACAGCTTTCCTCAGTCGCTTATTTAAAGAACACAGGAGTGGGCCACTGTGTCCTCTGCATCTGGTGGGGAGAATGGAGATGCTCTGTTAGTTATTTCACAGGGTGGAGATTGAAGGCTGCTTAAGCTTTACTGTGAGGCTCACAGGGACTTTCAGCTCCTTAATTTCCACTGTTGTCTTATCTGTTCATCTTTGCTCTGGGTTTTGAGGCCTGGCTGGTTCAGAGGTTAGATGCAGGGAAACTGGGCTCCCAGGTCCGGCTCTATAGGTATCCCGTGAAATACCTCACTGTCCATGTTGACTCGCCATCTACAGCCCATGATGACTCTCTACTGTATCGTTTGGTTATGATTGATGCTTCTGGCCTTGAGAGGATTGCAAACACTCTGGGGAACCTAAGTACCATGAGCTATAGGGTCCTATTCTTCTTAAATTTCACTTAGGTTCACCATTTATATTGAATCAATAAATCACTATAGAAGCCTCTTAACAAATGGGGCATGGATGGAATCGTTTAGATGAGAGTCAGGGAAAAGAGAAAGGTATAGAGCTTTGTGGGCACAATTGCTGGCTGAAGCCAGGGTGAAAATGAACCACCCCACAGCTCATAGTCCTCCTGAGAGCTGCCTTGGGTTTCACCCTGATTCTTCTTCCCAAACTAGCCTGCCTGCCTGGGGTCACTGCAATCAGAGGTTCTCACTGCTGAGTTATGGGACTATTATCTTTTCCTTCAGATTCTCAGTGACTGCTGTAGTTTGAGTAACTACCAAAACTCATGCGAAGACTTACTTCTCATTTGTGAGGTTGGACCACAAAGGAACTTTAAGAGATGGATATATGCATTTGTGCTGTGCAAATATTGGACTAATTCACTCATGGGCCAACAAGATAGAGAACTGAAGATTCCTCCTAGTCGAACGCTGGTAGAGAGAGCTTCTGCAGAGCTCTGGCCTCTCTCTGTATCCTTGTCCTGGACACTAGAGGCCTCCTTCTCCTTGTACTTACATCCATCGGCATTCCATGCCCTACCATGCTCCCTGTCCCAACATCTCATCCCGGACAGTCTCCCAGAGCAAGAAGCCGAGCAGCTGTAACGCTTACCCGCTTGTTTTCCTTCGATCAGGATTACTTGCAGCTCGTGGTTTAGTGTCTAGAAAGCCACCGCTGCATGTGTCAGTTTTCAGTTCTTTCTTATAGGAGGAAAATCCATTTCTTATAACAACATCTTGATTAGAAGTTGGCATTTGAATTGAAAAGATGTAGAAATATGTGACCTAAGGTTATTCTGCCAAGTGTAATAAATCAGGCATAAATAAACAAATGACTGCACAATTCTACTCACACACACAGTATGCTAACCTAATAACATGGACAGCACATACTGTAGAGTCTGTCTATCTGTCTGTCTCTCTGTCTCTGTAAATGTGTAACAGCAAAGTAGAAAGGCTATCAGGGAAGAAGGAGAGGTCCATCAGGAGCAAGGATAAAGAACAAGAGATTTGGGGTGAACAGGACTGAAGTGCACGATATACATGTTTGAAACTTCATAATGCAATCCATTGTTTTATACAACTCTACACTAGTTATATAGAAACAGACCAAGAGCAGAATGGTGGTTGCTAGAGTTTGGGAAACGTAGAAAAAAAGGGGGTGAGGGTAAGTTGATAAAGGCACCAAGAATTAGGACTAGGAAGGTTAGGGGGGCTGTACAGTAAGGTGACTACAAGCCATGATAATGTACTGAGTGTTTGAAAATGCTTGAATCAAGGGTTTTTAATATCTGAGCCATAAGGAAATGTGGTATATGCCTTTTATTCCAGCATTTTAAAGGCAGAAACAGGAGGATTTCTATGAGTTTAAGGCCAACCTCATCTACATAGTGAGTTCGAGGCTAGCCAGGGCTACATAGTGAGACTTTGTCTCAAAAAGGATCAACAAAAAGACAAATAGTTAAAGAGATAGATATTTAACCTGAAGTAAACATTTTATAATGCATAAGTGCATTGAAACACCATATTGTATCTCATAAATATGTAAATTTTCTATGTTGTGTTTTTATTACTTAAAAAATTTAAAAGCAGTAAGGTATGCTTGTACACGCCTTTAATCTCAGCACTTGAGAGGCAGACGCAGGCAGATCTCTGTGAGTTCAAAGCCAGCCTGTTCTACATACCTAGTGCCAGGAGAACCAGGGATACATAGTGAAGCCCTGCCTCAAAAATCTTTTTAGAACATAATGAAATATGACATGAATAATATGAATGACCAAACATTAAAAGATTAATAATTAATAAACCCAAGATGATTCAAGTATCTTGATAACAGAAGAAATCAGATGAATAAACAAGGCAAAATACAACTCTATTTGGAAGACATAGTTGCAATGAACATAATCCAAGTGAAAGTCTTGGCCACCATGCTGAGGGAACAAAAGCAACAGGCCAGCAGGGCTCATTCTCTTGGTAGCTGGAACTGATACATAAGGCCTGTTCACATCAACAAATAGTCTTTCTTTGCACGTACCAGCCTCACTACTACCGGCTCTGGCACCTCATGTCTTTGCATGAATTTCCTGGGCAGCCAGTGTCTTCTTTGGCCATCACGTGATAGTGTGGAATTGCTGGAGAATTAATATCCCTGGGAGTAGTCCTCAACCATGATAATTGGTTTGGAGCATGCAAGAGCACAGCTTCCTCGCTCTTGGACAGGAAAAGCCCTCAGCATATGCGGTATGCCAACAGCAGGTCTCCCAGGTCCATGTGCCCCATAGTGTTACTACAACCCCTTACTGGCTTCCTACCCTGCTCTGACTTAGCTTCCCTCTCTCGCACCATTGTGTTCTCCACTTACCACCTCAGCCACTTGCATATCAATCCTTGTTGCAAGTTCTTACTCAGAGAAACCCAGAGGGTGCTTTAAATACCAGAGCAGTCACTTTTGTGAAGTAGAAACTGGAGGGGACATAAGGGGAAGTAGATTAAACACAGAAATTGTCCTCAGTTTGAGAGAGATCAGGTAGACAAGACATTTATTAAGGCAACAAACTATGCGAGCCACCAATTAGTAGATTACATTTTGTCAATATAACATAAGAATCCTGAATTAGATGGAGAATACACCTTCTTCAAAAACCAAGTGGAGTTTTCACTAAAGTTGCTTATATTTTTCACACATACATAAACTTCAAGTTGCTCAAACAAAAACAGATAAAACTTTGTTGATAATAGATAATTATGACCATAATACAACAATGTGAAAATCAGTAACGTTTTAAAGGTCCTTGAGCCATATAAATATAAACTTAAAGCAGTTAGAAATTGATTGTTAAGGTTTGCCCCCCTTTTCTTCCAGTGGCCATTTCATCAAGCAACTGCTAGTAACTAGATAACTCTTTGCACAAAGGGAAAGATAAAATTAATCTTAGAACTTCTAGAAAATAACCGTAATGGAAACACAGTATGTCAGAATCTAAACTGCACAGCAGCAAATACTTATTTCAGTAAAATGAAGACGGACATTTGCCAATTCAAAATGCTAGGAAAAAAAATATCAACAAGGGAAAGTGAAAAAAAAAAACAAAGCAAAACAAAGAAATCAAAGAAAAGGTCACTAACTAAAGGCAGATTTAAGAGGGGGAGAACTCAGAGCCCAAGAAAGTATATGAAGGACAGAACACACAAGCACAAGACATAAGAGCTGGGAAGAAAGCAAGCAACTGAAGAGAAGAAGTCGGGTTAAGGTAACACAGAGACTCGAGTGCAATCTCTAGAAGCCTTGTTTAAACAGGTGGGCATGGAGGTGCCCGCTTGTAATCCTGCCAGAATTAAGAGGATTCCCGAGCTCCCTGGTCAGCCAGCCTAGGCTACTCTGCAAACTCCAGGCCAAACATAGCCAAGCCGGAGAGAGATGCTGTTTCAAGACTCCAGGTGGATGGCTCTGAGGAGGCACCTGAGCCTGGCCTGACCTAGCTGCAGGTGTGTGGCACTGAACACACGTGCACAGCTAAACACATAAACAGTTTTTAAAAGAAAGTGGTAACAGAGAAGAAATAAAACCATGCACTTAGTAGATATTCTACAGATACCTTTAACAACTAGATAACAATGGCACATTTTTTGGGGGGAAATGTATTTCCTCAGGCTTGACCCCAGTAGAGATGAAAAGTTTCTTCAGGACCAAAGAGAGAAATTTGTAAAAATGGATCTTTTTAAGTCCCATGGTTAGAAGCTTGCCTGTCTACCTGCCTTCCCTCCCTCTCTTTTCCTCTTCTCTTCATTGTTAGCCTGTTTTGACTTTGGTTGGGTATGAAACCCAAGGCGAATGCTCTACCACTGAGCTATATCCTCTATCTGACCAGATGTTTTCTTAGCAAAAGTCTGACACCACTATCAGAAAACTGCAGTGCTACTTAAAAGACTCTACCACTTCAAAAAGGGAAAATAGGACGTATGCATAACCTGGGTTCTAAAGCCTTTAAAAGTAGTATGAAAAAATAGCCATAAGCCAACTTCATTCACTACTATCGAGACAAAATGTGTTTTACAATGGCGAGTAGAACCCAGCATTTCATTTCAATACGAGCTCACTGGGACTCCATGGCACTTACTGTAGGAAGAAAACGGTGATGCAAGGTGCAGGAAGAGGTGGCCATAGTGGCTCACAACTGTAACCCCAGTGCTCTAGGTGGCTGAGGGAGGAGGGTGCTAAGTTTGAGGCTAGCCTGGCTGTGGAGCAAAACTCACAAATTCTCCCAACCCAAACAAAACCAACCCCAAAACCAAGGCTTGGAAAATACTGGGGTCCATATGGGTGCATATGCACATGTACCCATGTATATCATGTGTCTTTTGTATATATTTTATAATTTATTGCTCACTCAATCAAAATTCCTATTTTTCATTGAAGCTCAATAACTAACTTTATTTCAAAATTGATCTACAAGAATAAGAGATCTCACTTTGCAAGGAAATCCAGAAGATAAAGGACTATTTTGGAGGCCTTGCCCTCCATATATGGAGAGATAATAAGAATCTAACTATAACCAAAACATGTCTAATGAAATATTTACAAACTATTCACATGATTACTGCTTATTGACTTATCAATATAAATACCTCTCAAGCTGATTAAAATTTCTGTTAAAAATGGGCCAAACATTTGAATAGTACTTTATCGATGGTTAGTGGTAAATGCACTCATAAAATACCCAGCAGCAGCTTTGCAACCATTGCCATCCCCTCTTGCCACTTGGTGCAGCCATGATCAACCCCACCGTGTTCTTGGACATCTCCACCGATGGCGAGCCCTTGGGCTGCATCTCCTTCAAGCTATTTGCAGACAAAGTTACAAAGACAGCTGAAAACTTTCACGCTCTGAGCACTGGAAAGGATTTGGATATAGGGTTATTCTTTTCCCAGATTTCTTCCAGGATTCATGTGCCAGGGTGGTGACTTCATACGCCATAATGGCACTGGCAGCAGATCCACTTATAGAGAATTTGAGGATGAGAACTTCATCTTGAAGCATACAGGTCCTGGCATCTTGTCCATGGCAAATGCTGGACCAAACACAAATGGTTCCCAATGTTTTATTAGCACTGCCAAGACTGAGTGGCTGAATGGCAAACACGGGGTCTTTGAGAACATAAAGAAGGCATGAACATTGTGGAAGCCATGGAGCATTTGGGGTTCAGGAATGGCAAGACCAGCAAGAAGATCACCATTTCTGACTTGGACAACTCTTAATTCTTTTGGCTTGCAGGCTTCTTACCCACCAGACCATTCCTTCTGTAGCTCAGGAGAGCACCCCAGCCCCATCTGCTCGCAGTACCCTGTAATCTCTGCTCTCACTGAAGTTCTTCTGGTTCCATATTCTCCTCATTCCCCTTCAAGTCTAGCTGGATTACAGAGTTAAGTTTATTATTATGAATAAAAACTAAGTAAGAACAAAACCCCAGCATTATTATGAAAATGTGAATTAAAACAAAAATGAGATACTACCATCTACCCATTAAAATCTCTAATACTTTAAAAGTTTAAGTTTCATAGTTAATTTTATATGTCAGTGTGGTCAAACATTAATCTAGAGCAGCGGCTTTCAATGTTCCTAATACTGTGACCCTTTAATACACTTCCTCATGTTGTGGTGGCCCCCCAGCCACAAAATTATTTTGTTGCTATTTCATAACCATAATTTTGCTACTGATATGAACTGTAATGTAAATATCTGACATGCAGAATAGCTGATGAGTCGTGACCCACAGGTTGAGAACTACTGTTACAGCTGCTTCTTTGAGAATACTTTTGTTTGAGATAAGCACATAAATTGGCAGACGCTGAGTAAGGCAGATTCTCCTCTGCAGTGTGGGTGGCCCTCATCTAATCAGCAGAAGGCCTGAACAGCACAAAAGCCTGAACTGCCCCATTAGCAGAGGTGACCCTATGGAGGAAATCCAGAAGCACATACAATTGCATATGGACATCTGGAGACAAATGGTCAAAGATGAAGTTCTTTGTTTTTGTAGCACAGAAGGAAGCACTTAAATGGAAGGCTAGTGATGGGGACTGGAGAGAAGGGAGGGGTTCCCGAGTTCCCCTCAGGTTTCTGACTCATGCAAGGGCGTGGCTTCTTGCACTTCATGATTCTCACTTTTAGTTGCCTCTGAAATACAGCCAGTGTAGAAAAAGTGCTCTTAAAATATAGTAAACTGTAACGAATGTCAACGCAATTTAATCCATAATGGTGTTGCTTTCGTGTGGATGATGGGAAATCATGTGGCTTTGTGTATAGCAGTTTACTTCATTTATGGCCACTGGTGCAAGCTTTCTGGATCATGAATGGCATTTCCTGATGAGCTGACATCTGCGTTCCACTTCTAACACTTTCTGGGTTGTGCTGCATGAGCCCAGCTGGGTTAGCCTGGCAGCCTGCTCACCTTCATGGGAGACCCTTGATAATTCCCATCTCCCCTTACTGCTTGGCCAGCTGGGGATGCTTCCTTAGTCTGCTTTCATGCTTGATCCAGTGACACTCACCCAGCATTGTTGGCAGAATGAGAATTCAAAATTAATCCTGTTTCTCCCCCTAGAAACATTCTGTGACTTCTACTAGACATCGAGATGATGTCAAAGTCTATGACTTAAAAGTGCTGATTCTTCAATTGTCCTCTTCAAATGTGGTTTTGAGAACCTTCACCCTGGCTCTAGTTTACTCTAGCCTTTCAGAGCAAAGAGTGGCCTGCTGGAACCTGGAACCGCTCATTCTTTGGTCCACTGAGCTGTCAGCTTGCTGAGGACCTTTCTTGACACTGTTAACAAGAGTTTGGTGTGTGTATCCCAGGTGTCTGTCTCACTTGCACTTACTGACACACCTTTGCGCTTGTCTCCCCCTCCCAACACCCTGTGAAGAATTGCCGCTTTGGCATCTCATGTCCAGTGTGTGTCCAGTGCTTGCATGAGACAGCTTTTAGTGAGATGAGGGGCATTGTAGTAGGAAGTCTACTTGTTCATTTCCTGGCCACCCAGACTCCCAAAATAATCACACAAAACTATATTAATTAAATCACTGCTTGGCTTATTAGCCCTAGCTTCTTATTGGCTAGCTCTTACATATTAATTTAACCCATTTCTATTAATCTGTGCATGGCCATGTTGCTGTGGGTTACCTACAAAGTTTCAGCATGTTTGTCTCTGGTGGTGGCTCCATGGCTTCTCCCTACCTCAGCCTTCCTTCTCCCAGCATTTAGTTTAGTTTTTCCCACCTAGCTCTATTCTACCCTATCACAGGCTCAAGACAGTTTCT
>LOEQ01010604.1:0-10231 GCA_001685075.1 Bramus lutescens | reverse complement strand
CTAACATAGATCAGAATAATGGGTTAATATAAGCTACAAGAGCTAATAAGTAAAATGAGCTAATGGGCCAATCAGTTTCATAATTTATGGAGATCTCTGTATGATTTTCTTTGGGACATGCCAGCTGTGGGGCACTGGGTGGGACGGAAACCCCAACAAGCCAGCCCTCATGCTACACAATGTTGAACCTGAGAGGGCTTGAAAAGGAATTCTAGACAAAAAAGAAATAAATACAGACTTAACAGCTTCTTGCTGTTTGCTGGCAGTATGCTGCAGCTCCTTTAAGAGAGGTTTTCCTGAATTAGAAGCAGCAACAGAAAAAAACACCATGCTACATTGAAATGCAGTCTTTCTGAGCTTTGCTGCCAGCATGACCTCTAGCTCTTTCAGAAGGAGCATTTGGATGGGGTTTGTGAGCAGACTGCTTCTGCTTGCTTAATGGTGACATGGACTCACGGTGTGCCTGAGAATGAGGCTGCAAGTGGCTCTGCTATGCTGGACTGGGAGGGGCAAGCAGACAGTACCAGGAAGTAGTGTTTATACCCTAGTAATTGTGCAGCTTAAGTTTTAAGAATTGTTTAGCATTTTAAAAAGCACTCCTGAACAGTAAAGAGTTACAGATATGCAATAAAGACAAATCCAGATGGAAAAGAACTCTAAATGCGTCACAGTGTTGGATAAATGTACATAGGCTTGGAAGAAAGAAGAAAAAGAGTACAGAGAGATATAAAAGGAAGTAAATAGTATTTTAAAAAATTAAATCTTTAAAGACACAGAGTACAGACAGTCATAGATTAAAAGGAGTAAGAAAAATAAGCCACAAAAAGAGAATACACGCAGAGAGTCTGGATTATGTATATTATTATGTTTTCTTTGAATTTTTTGACTGTGAAGGAGCTAAGTACAGTGAGACATTTCATTATATGGTCTGTTAAGCTAAACCAACATGTTTATTATAAAGGTATCTCGACTTCAGAATTAGGGTCTAAMGATATGTTGCTTTGGAAAAGAGGTTCTTCTCTTGTTTCCACAGAGGATGAGAACCTATGGTATGGTTTGATAGACCACAACCCCCTGAAAGGTCACCATGAACACCCCAACTGCTGACTTAGATGAATCTAACACACAAGATACACTATGAAAGACCTGATTAACAGTGCCCCCAAAAAGCAGGAAGAAATTTGGATAAAACTATGCCCATATCCTCAAATATTATCTATAAATGTTTATTTACATTTAAATGGGATATGCTATAGAGATTTGCATTGGTATGGATCTTGGTTTATTAATACAAATNTATATATATATATATATATATTTCTGATCTTGATTAAGGTATTATACTTGTCTAGTTCATTTTAAAATGTGATATATAATTAGGAAATATAAGTTAATAGAGACTCATCTTAACAGTCAAGTTTGAAGTCATGTTAGATTTTCCAGATATACAGATGTATTGCAGATTGATAGGTATTCTTCAAATCTTTCAGAGCCCTTCAGAATATGGCGTTTAAAATGTTTTAATAACTTAGGACTTTTCATAACAGTGAGACACATCTGCTCTTGGCAGCACCAAGATACTTCAAGAGGATGATGGACATTGGAGAGGCTCCTTATGGAATTTGTTAGCCATTTAGACAAGAAACTGCTCTTGCCTGGATTGCTTAACTGGACATGCATGACTCACAGAGAAATTACTGCTGAACATGCCTAAAGGTAAGGTGGTCCTCTGAGGTTCCTACTTCATGAAAGAGTCTGCTGGACATTCTGCAGGACACAGAAGAAAGTGACTGCCAAACTATCAGTATAGGTAGAAATATCTTTGAAATTTCCTGCTTTTTGGAAAAGTCTGCTGGGTACTATGGGCTGAAGATGGATGCCCCAATGGAAAAGAAAAACTCTGGGTGACTGTCCAGGCAGCAAGATGTCTCTGTCAATTCTAGAGTTTTGGAAGTTCTTTACAATGTACTTCCTATTTACTCAGGTAATATTTTATCCTTCTAGAGTCTTTGTTGGAGTTTAAGAATAGATAGTTATAGTTTTCCTTAGTTATGATAAAATATAAAGTAAATATAAATRTTGTAACTGTAATTCTTMCTTGATACCTATTTTGTTATAGCTAATTTTACTATGTTGAAGATAAAGCCTTTCTTTTCATTTAAAAAGAAAAGGGGAAGTGATGTGGGATTTCCCTCTGTATGCTGTGATTACCTTTAATGAACAAAGAAACTACTTTGGACCTATAGCAGGGCAGAACTTAGGTAGGCAGAGAAGACAGAACTGAATATTGGGAGGAAGAAGGCATAGTATGAGAGATGCCATGGAGCCACCAGAGTCATACATGCCAAAACTTTGCCAGTAAGCCACTGCTGCATGGTGATACACAGATTAATAGAAATTCGTATGTAACAGCCAATAAGAAGCTAGAGCTAATGGACCAAGAAGTGAATAAATTAATTCAGTTTCTGTGTTATTATTTCAGGTCTAAGCTAACCAGGTGGCCAGGACAAACAAGCAGACCCTCCTCCTACAGGTGCTGGAGTGGGTTTTATGGGATGAAAGTTCAGTGGGTAGCAGCAGTGGAGTTATAACATGCCTATGGGTCTCACCCATGCTGGCCAGTTACTAGGGTCTGCTGGAAAGTGATTTTTTAACTAGAAGTCATGGTCTTATAGAATATATTGCATGTACATATATTGATAAATAAAGGCACATGTTACTTGTGAATATATGAAGTCTTAACTAAAAATATGTGCTCTACATTATATTTGACAAAATTAATTAGCTACAAAAATCATGTATTTTATTTTGTTTTATTTTTTGTTGTTCCTGAGCTTTTTCATTTTTATTTTGTTTTTATATTCTTTAAGATTCTGATTTAATTACTGAACCAACCACAAGTTCATCTAAAGTTAATGCATGGGTGATAACAGTGAAATGGAATAGATGGAGAAATACAGTCCCAACCAAAGTCTTTCATTATGCTGTCCACTTGAATGCCATGATTTTAGTAGAAATGCAGAAACTTATGCAGAAAGGTTAGCATTCTGACCTTTGGCTGTTTACTGACATCTCCCAAATCTCATTACTCATCTGTCTTTTTACTTTTTCTCTACCTAAAATATTTGAAAATGTCAGTAAATCAAAATGTAGGCTTTTGTGAGAGAATATTCATTATTAAATCAACAAAGGAAATCAAGAGACACCAAAAACTTTGAGCCATAGTCTTCAGTAGTACTGGATCCTGGCCTAAAATGAAAATAAATACATTGAATGATTCATATATAGATGACAGGTAAGTAAATAGGTAAAGAAGTCAGATATAGAATAAGNCTTGATACCTATTTTGTTATAGCTAATTTTACTATGTTGAAGATAAAGCCTTTCTTTTCATTTAAAAAGAAAAGGGGAAGTGATGTGGGATTTCCCTCTGTATGCTGTGATTACCTTTAATGAACAAAGAAACTACTTTGGACCTATAGCAGGGCAGAACTTAGGTAGGCAGAGAAGACAGAACTGAATATTGGGAGGAAGAAGGCATAGTATGAGAGATGCCATGGAGCCACCAGAGTCATACATGCCAAAACTTTGCCAGTAAGCCACTGCTGCATGGTGATACACAGATTAATAGAAATTCGTATGTAACAGCCAATAAGAAGCTAGAGCTAATGGACCAAGAAGTGAATAAATTAATTCAGTTTCTGTGTTATTATTTCAGGTCTAAGCTAACCAGGTGGCCAGGACAAACAAGCAGACCCTCCTCCTACAGGTGCTGGAGTGGGTTTTATGGGATGAAAGTTCAGTGGGTAGCAGCAGTGGAGTTATAACATGCCTATGGGTCTCACCCATGCTGGCCAGTTACTAGGGTCTGCTGGAAAGTGATTTTTTAACTAGAAGTCATGGTCTTATAGAATATATTGCATGTACATATATTGATAAATAAAGGCACATGTTACTTGTGAATATATGAAGTCTTAACTAAAAATATGTGCTCTACATTATATTTGACAAAATTAATTAGCTACAAAAATCATGTATTTTATTTTGTTTTATTTTTTGTTGTTCCTGAGCTTTTTCATTTTTATTTTGTTTTTATATTCTTTAAGATTCTGATTTAATTACTGAACCAACCACAAGTTCATCTAAAGTTAATGCATGGGTGATAACAGTGAAATGGAATAGATGGAGAAATACAGTCCCAACCAAAGTCTTTCATTATGCTGTCCACTTGAATGCCATGATTTTAGTAGAAATGCAGAAACTTATGCAGAAAGGTTAGCATTCTGACCTTTGGCTGTTTACTGACATCTCCCAAATCTCATTACTCATCTGTCTTTTTACTTTTTCTCTACCTAAAATATTTGAAAATGTCAGTAAATCAAAATGTAGGCTTTTGTGAGAGAATATTCATTATTAAATCAACAAAGGAAATCAAGAGACACCAAAAACTTTGAGCCATAGTCTTCAGTAGTACTGGATCCTGGCCTAAAATGAAAATAAATACATTGAATGATTCATATATAGATGACAGGTAAGTAAATAGGTAAAGAAGTCAGATATAGAATAAGAGATCTTGGCAGGCCCTGTGCTTCAAATTGTTGGAAATGTGCAAGCTAAAACCAACTCTCTGCTTAGGTCACATTTTTCTTCCTTGTGGTTTGGAGATATGTTACAGTGAACTTGCACCTGTATAACTGTGTGAAGTATTTTATTGACAATCTTTTAGCAGTCCGCAGCTTCAGGAGGACGTGAATTATCATTTAGAAATAATTCAAATTTTAGTAAATTAATTCTAAGTTAGTATGTAACTAATATCTTTACCTGATATTTTGTATTCCCTTTATATATTTTGCAAAAAATCTTGATACTGCAAGGTTCTAGCATGAATATCAAGAAATTAAAATACAATTTTAATATTCACTATTAAACATGAATTCCTGCATAATTTACTTGCTACTCGAGTATAAAATCATTCAACAGGAAGGAAAAACATGGAAAATGAATATAAATATGTGAATTTTAATTCAAATATAAATCCAGTCAGTAAAATTACGTTCTAAATGTTTATGCTTGTTTTGGTACACATTGGAAACCACTATTTTGTTACAAGAAGCTGTCTCTCTTTCAGAGTACCCATTTCCAGAACAACTAAGAAATTAGGAAATGAGTGTTTTTAGACCAGCAATATAGTGGAATTAACTCTTTATTACCCTGTAAATGGAGATTTCTCTGTGTTTCCTGGTCACTCAGACCCAAATAATCACATAGAAACTATATTAATTGCAGCACTGTTTGGCCAATGTCTCAGGCATATTTCTAGCTAGCTCTTATACCTTAACTTAACCCATTTCTATTCATCTGTGTTTCAACACAAAGCTGTGGCCTACCACTAAGGTTCTGGCATTCCAGTGTCTTTCTCCTTTGGCAGCTGCATGGTGTCTCTTTGACTCTACCTACTCTCCCTATATATCTCTGTATGGATTTTCAACCTGGCATTACTCTGATAAGCCATTGGCTGAAGCAGCTTTTTTCATTAGCCAATAAAAATAACACACACATAAAAGGACATCCCATATCATCTCTCCTTTACTGTACAATTAAAAATGAAGTTTTTAACTCTAGTATCATATCTAATTCAGCTTTTATCATAACTAAGGAAAACTATAACTATCTGTCTTCAACTCTTCAAAGACACCAGAAGGATATAATATTATCTAAGTAAACAGGAAGTGCATTGTAGTTTCTAAAGTTCTAGAATTGGCTGAGACCTCTTGCTGCCTGAATTCTTCTGTAATGTTGGGGCATCCGTCTTCAGGCTATAGGAACATAAAATCTTGAAGCCTTTTCATTGTAGCAGGAAATTAGAAGATTTGCTCTGCCTTGTACTGTCAAAGTTTGTCAGCTGTCATTTTTTGTGTACTGCAGAACGTCTGACAGTTTCTTTTGCAAAGTAAGAATGCTGAAGGGCCCTCCCATCTTTTGGAAAGATCACAATCAGTTTTCTGTGGAGACTGCATGTCTAGTTTATACACCATACCACAAAAGCAGTCTAGTTAAGAAAAGTTTCTTGTCCAAATGGCTAGTTTTGTCACACTGAAAGCAAACTCCTTAAATAGTATCTTTTATGCCCATCAACCTCTCTGAACTAATTGGTGTCAGAAGCAGACATGTCTCACTGTAGAGAAAAGTCTAAGTTCTTAAAAACCTTTTAAGTCTCATATTTTGTAGGTCTTTGAAGTGTTGAAGATTATCAATCTAACTGAAATAAAATTTTATATATCTAGAAAACCTAATGAGAATTACTGTAAGCTTGACTGTTATAAATGCCTATCTATTAACCAGTAATTTTAATTAAACTTTTCATTTTTAAATGAGTTTTATAAATATAATACCTTAAACAAGAGTAAAAACAAAAATATAACAAAATTGGCCTTAAATTTGTATCAATAAACTAAAATTCATACCAAAGAAAAATATTCATTTGTATATCATATTCTTTTTAAATGAAAACAAATATTCATAAAAAAACATTTTGGAAATTTGGGTGTAATTTTATTCAAACTGTATCCTGCTGGTTGTTGAACAGATATTTTTAGGGTTCACAAAGACCTTTTGGGAATCTTGTTCCAATAAACTACATTAGCCTGGAAGAAATTCACAGGTTCTTACCTTCTGTGGAAAGAAAAGCAGAACCTTTGTTCCAAAATAGCATATCCTTATACTAAAAGTATGAAGTCAAAATACCTTTAAAATATATATGTTGGTTTAGTTTAGCAGTGCAAACAATGAAACATCTCTCTGTAGTTAGCTCATTCACAGCCAAAATACGTAAAGAAAACACAATAGTATGCATAATCCAGACTCTCTGTACTTTCCACCTTGATATGTATTTTTCTTATTACTTTTTATTATTTATCTTTATTTCTTTAATTTATATCTGTCTGTAGTCTCTTATATTACTTTTACTGTCTCTTTATAGACTTGGTTTTATTTTTAAGACAATTTATTTCTTTTTATAACTCTTTTTCTTCTCTCTCACAAGCCAACATACATTTTTAAAAATACTCTGTGATCTGTTAAGGGGTTTGTTTTTTTCTGACTCTGCTTTATTGTGTATCTGTAATCACTTTCAAACCAAGAGTGCTTTCTTTTCTAAATGCTAAGTGGGCATGGCTAGGACCAACTTCACAGTCTTGCCTGTTGGTTTTGCCCCATCCAACATGGTGGAGGTATGCTCACTGCCTCTGCAAATCATGCTCACATCCCCAGTTCTAGGGACACAGTGGGTCTATATCACCATTAAGCAGCTAGTAGCTGCTGATCATAAACTGCATTTAAGTGTAGGACCTGGTAGCATGAACTAGGAAGCCATCTCTTAAAGAAGCCATGCAGCTTTTGCTGGTAATGCTGAGTCAGGAAATCTTCTCTTAAATGAGCCACACCTCTGCTTACCGCCAGCAAACAGTCTATCTGAAAAAAAAATGCAGCTACCAAGAAGCTACGCTTGGCTACCATTTTTGTTCATCTAGAAGCCCTTGTTTTTTTTTTTCTTAAGCTTCATTAGGTCGTATGTAGATCCATGCTTCAGATGGTGGGTACCTTTTTTTGTCATACAAAAGAGTTTTTTAATTGCTGGGAATGGAGTATAACAAGGGTTTATGTATTTGTAAATAAACTCACAGAAAATGTTGTGATTTGTAGTCCTCTGTGTGTGCTGGGAACTGGAACCATATCCAGCACCAAAGAGGCCCATGCATGCTTTTAGTTGGCACTTAGAGTACATGAGACCACACCCAAAATGGGCCAGTATCTTAAAGGAGTTTCCACAGCATTTCTCCATTAATTTACATCATAGAAAAAGCATCAAGATGAATGTTGTCAAACAAGCATGTGGATTGAGAAAACTTCAGTCTGTTCAGACTTAAATCACCATAAAGATCATCACTTTAACTTTGTACTCATTACCGCTAATGATGGCTCCTTCTCACTGACTTCTAACTTGGAAGGAAGACTTTAGCTTAAACTCACATTGTATTTTTGTATCAGACACACAAGATATAGCATCAATTATAATACCATATTAGTATAAACATAGCTAGTGACTAATTGCATGCTTACCATAGACTTGTCATCTGTTGTATTTTTACCTTCCATTGAAATTTCAGAGATAATTCCTTAAGTTATTTTAGATGACATTGAATATAAACAACTGCCATATTTCATATGTGTGTGTATTTACATATACATATACCCATGATATTCTTACTGTCCAGTTATAGACAGACCCAGTATTTCCAAACATGTTCTTGTATCAGATGTGTGATGAAAAACAATAATTTTATTATTTTTTCTTATATAGTGTATCCCAATTATTATTTTCCTTCCTCTTACTCATCCTAAATCCTCCCTAATACCTGTTCCTTAGGAATCCTTTCTTTCTTCCTTCCATTAGAAAACAAACTGATTTCTAAGGGATAATAATATAATAAATACATTATATTGTAATATATTATAATATAGCAAAACTTACACATAGGAAATGAACAAAACAAACAAAAAGAGGGAAAAAACTAAGAGAAGGCAAAAGAATCATAGAATCTCTTGTTTCCATACTTTGGAGTCCCTTAAAAACATGAAACTGGAAACCATACTGTAAGTGCAAAGGACCCGGTGCTCACCTAGGCAGTCCCTGTGCATGCTGCCTCAGGCTCTGAGAGGTCATCTGGGTTTTGATCATGTTGATTTAGAGGTCCTGGTTTTCATGATATACTTCACAACTTCAGACACTTATGCTCTTTCTGCTTCTTCTTCTGTGGGATTCATGTGACCTAAAGGAAGGGATTTAATGGATGCATCCCATTAAGGACTGGGTGTTTCAAGGTCTCTCAATCTCTGCATAATGTCTGGTTGTGTGTTTCTATATGTTTCCATCTGTTACAGGAAGAAATATCTCTGACAAAGGCTAAGCAAAACACTGAATTATGTGTTTAGCCAAAAGTCAACATGAGTCATTTTATTGCTCTGCTTGTTTGTTGAAAAGTAGTATTTTGTTTTACCATAGATCCCTGGGTTACTTAATCTCAGGTTGTTGGTTACCCAAGCACGGTTGAGTATAGGTGCTATTGCATAAAATGGGCCTTAAGTCAAATGTGATATTCCTTGGTAATCAATCCCCTCACACTTTGTTCCTCCATTGCCCTAACACATCCTGCAGGCATGGCAACATTGTATATGCATGAGTTCGTGGATGGACTGGTGTCAGTGTTTAATCTTCTCCTTTGGTAGCATGCCAAGTACCTTTCTCTACCAAAGATGCTAGCATATAGGGGTGAAGGTTCAATGTAGGCACTAACTCGACTTCATGTCCAATGGGCTGTATAGGCATTGTCCTCAGCAATGGGGTCCTGTTGTCATTCTTGTGGAAGGAAAACTATAGTATCAGCAAAATCCTGAGTTGTTTTGGAATTTCCATGGCACCCCTTTGGCAAACAATTCAGAATTAGAGTAGTCCAAATACAGGGACCAGAAAAGTACGTTTGGTTACATGAGATGACAAGTTCATATTGTCTTCCACATTATTGGGTGATCTTACTTAAATCATTTCCATATATTTGTATATCTAAGGAAAATTCTCCTGTTTCCATGGTACTATTCTACTGTTCAAATGACCCTCAATTTTATCTGTCTCTTTCTGTATTCTCGCCGATGTTGCAGGCCTTCTTATCCTACCCCACTAGATTCTCCTGTTTTTGCCCTACTCATTCCATCCATACCTATTTATTCATTTTCCCTCTTCTAATGAGATATATCTGTCCCCCATATCCCTTTACTCTATACCTAAATTCTTGGGTTTCACAGATTATATCTTAGTTATCACTGACAACAGCTGATATCCATATGTAAGCTAATACATACCACATTTGTCTTACTAGGCCTAAAATTATTCATTTAGGATGATTTTTGTCAAGTGTCATCAAATTATCTATGAATTTCATGATTTCATTTTTTATATTTTTTATGATTTCATTTTTTACCAGCTAAGTAATACTCTATCGTGTAAATACATAATGACCAATTGACCCATATAAGCTTTTATAAAAATAATGTATTCTTTATGATGTCATAAAAACACACTCTCAACCTTTAAACAAAATGTGTGAATGCTCTCTACAAATAAAGTTTTAATGATACTCAAAATTATTACTGACTTTGGGTTAAGACTTATAGAGAC
>LOEQ01010603.1:37735-51460 GCA_001685075.1 Bramus lutescens | reverse complement strand
TATATAATTGAAGACTAACTTACACATCTGTGCACTCTTCTGCAGCCAAGTGATCACCATGTGTCAGTCCCTTTCTGCAAATTGTCAATGATGGTGACCCATCCCTCAGCAAACTTCCGAATAGTGGCCAGTATTTAACAAGTGACTTTAGAATAAGTGTTAGCTAACTCAGCAATGCAATGTCCCATATTCAGGTAACACTCTCTAGAGACAGCCTAAATACAATTTCATTGGAATCTTGAATGCGACCTTGTATAATAAACCTCTGTGTAAAAGAAAAGGGTTCTATGTTAGAGTATTTGAGTCAAAGGTACAGACAAAAAAATAAGACCTAGGGAAGACTCTACCAAACTTTGTGTAGTCTCCAAATGTTCCTGCTGTTTCTACCACATGCACAATGGTAAAATCAAAATACATGCTCAGCTTGGACAATTAAGAAGTTTCATGTTTACGTTCAATTTCCAAAAACGTTTTAGGACACACACACACACACACACAGACACAAACATTACAAAATTCTTCAAAATGTTCAAGAGTCTGGAAAAGTTGCTAAAAGTGTCTGCTTTTGTCATTAAAACACAACATTCCCATAGTGGTGTTGTGTTTTAAATTCTTCAACATTCCCAACTAAATTTTATTCTTGTAATGTTTTAATGACAAAACAAATAACTCTCTGTAGGTATGGACTACACCTTTCTTATCTCTTTCTTTTAATTACCTGGACTATCTTTTGTTAAGTGAATAAGCAATAAAATACTAATGGCTCCCTTTTTATGAAAGTGAGCCTGAGGCACCATTCACTCAAAATATTTACCCTTATACATGAAGAAAGTATAAATAACCTTCAGATTAATGATATACTAACTACTAAAACAAAAACAAGGATGCATGATTCCACTGCTCGCTTTTGTAGTGGCCATAGCTTAGCTGCTTTGCTTAACTAGGCTTTGTTATCTTTTTATGCAATATAGGGATTTGGTGTTTGGGAAGACCTAGATCTTTGCTTCTTGTTGTGTCTGGAAAAATGCATATGACTTCTTAGCATATCATCATCATTTAGATTCAGGTGATTCAAAACAGTTTGCCACAACAAAAGGCAGACAGTAAGACCCACTTATCTATTTTCAAATAGAATTCAGAGTCACAGTGCTTAGGTCCTTGCTTCAACTCTCACTGGCAAATATAATTCCTGTCTAAAGTATGCATGTGCACGCATTTGTGTGTGTGTGTGTTTATTATATATAATTTTGGTGTTTTGGGTAAAGAACAATCCATGAACTACTTTATTATATGAAGGTCTCTGCTGTCTTATTAAAGTCAAAACTTAATGGGAAGAAATGTCACTAAAATTTATAAATTTACTCAGAGGTTGTATTCATTTGTCTTATCTGTCATTTAATAATAAGCTAGTGAAATACCAATAGACAGATAGACTAAGGCCCTTGGAGATTAACCAAAATGGCCACATGTCCTGAGATATAAACGGGCCTACTTTCAACACTGATATGACATTTTGTGTCTAGTTGAGCAGAGCTTCAAAGAAATTCCAGAGCCTAGTAAGTGGGGAACTGGTAGAGAATAGCAGAGAAAACAAAGACAGGACCAGTAGAAAAAAGCATTGTGAAAAAGTTTGGCTCCTGTGCCACAAAATGCAGCATCCTTCTTTCTTAAATATGACACATACAGTGTCTATTGGACAACACTGTTAAATTTTCAGTTCCCAGCCTTATACCAATGAAAAGTTAACAATTAACTCAGGTCTCAACCAAGACCTACCAATTTTAGTTGGGGTAATATGCAAAAGAGATCATTTCCCTTCTTACACTTTGCTTCCTAAACATTTAAATTCTCTACATTTGACCTCGACCAATACAAATGACCTAGGACCACTCCATTGTCACAGCACCCCTCTCTTAAGCTAAACTCAGGCAAAGCATGTTATGAAGATATCTTCATGTAAGCCCTGGGCTTTACTCAAAAAAAATGGTTATCATGGCAAATATGAGCAAATATAATTTAACAAGCAAGAAGTAAACGTTTTGGTATTGGGGAATTTTATCTATATGAAAACAAAAGAAGTAATACAAATCAATTCTATATGCAGCTATTTTCACTGAAGATTACAGAGTCAGCATTTGTTATGTAGCCTACTGTCTTACTATATAGCCTAGCCTGATCTCCAACTCATGATGTGTGTGCCTCCTAAGTGCTGCCAATACAAGCATGGAATTCTACATCCAGACCAGAACCAGAGATTTGCAGAGGAAGATAGAAAAAAGAAAAGAATATTATGAGCATCTATTAATTATTTAAAAAATGAGTTTCATTATGACATTGTCGTTCATGTCCCATTACTCTCTTGTTCTATGCTGCTGACCACCTTCCTATTTTGAAATAGTGCTCCTCCTACACCCATGCCATTGTGTTTTCAAAGAAGACATTTTAAAGGTGGATGGGGTTAATAGCTGATATATTAAAATTCTTAAAACTCTTGAAATGGCCTGTTAGGGAAGACATATTTGCTAAATGGAAGAAAGAGGATATAAGATTTAAAAATTACTCATGTCATTTGTGGCTTCTGGGATAGCTTGGAAATATGAGAATAAGAACAGAGCTAGTTGTCAGGAAACAAAAAAGAAGAAAATGTTTCAGAAAGACTGTAAGAGCCAGATGTCTAGGTATTTTTGTTGGGCGGGACTGCAGTGAAAGGTGATTTCTAAACGGTTGAACCCACAAGTTCAAAGCTCCTGTGGCTAACTGCACAAGATCAAGCCAGTCACCATTCAAGCCTGAATAGAGGAAGAGCTTGTGAGTCCCCATACCTAGCTAAGGAGCTTTTGACAGATTCTAGCTACTAGGGAAGAGAAAGGGTCTCCTGTCGGCTTCCCACACCACAGTGGATGGCAATTCATAGCAGTCAAAAAAGGCATGAAGTTGGGAAGGCATGGGGCATCTAGTAGGAGTTGTAGTATGGTTGTGGGGATGAATCTGATTTAAATACATCATATACATCTACGAGAATACCAAGGAATTAAAATAAAGAATATAACTATTCAGTTGGTAGTTGCATACATTGTCCTATTTGTAGAAGAGATGTCATCTCTAATATCACCACTGACTTGCTGTTATCAGAGAAACTCAAACATATTTATTGAACATTTCAGCATGAATATCTCTTGTATGGCCCAAAGAGATACTGGGATCATTTATTTACTTGTGACATTTAAGAAAGCATTTGATAAGGGAGAAAAAGAAGAAATAGTCAAATATAACTCTAAATAAGCATTTATTACATTAGGTTTGGAATCCATTTTTCCCTGGAGGCAAATATGTTTGGATAAATGAGTTACTGAACAAAACAAACCATTATTACAAGTCAATTCTTCCTATAGACTTTTCTCATGAAGGCAAATTATTGTGACTGTTGATCATAA
This sequence comes from Bramus lutescens, assembly GCA_001685075.1. NCBI lineage: Eukaryota > Metazoa > Chordata > Mammalia > Rodentia > Cricetidae > Bramus > Bramus lutescens. The sequence continues at coordinate 48,026 of LOEQ01010603.1, read as the reverse complement.
TCTGTTATCTATGGACAAATTTGAAAACTGTAGATTTTATCAGGCAAATCCATTCTTATAACTCGACAGTCCCAGTTCACACAGACAGCACAGGAGAAACAAGGCAAGTCATGGACATTTGGGATACATGTTTCTTATTCATGCCATTCTTGCCACAAATATTTTAAACACCTTTGAGCACATTACCATCTGTGTGTATTCTACAAATGAGCTGCAGCCTAGACAAAGGTCAGTCACTTAGCATTGATTAGTTAGAGAGCGGCTGTTTAATTTCCAAGCCATTAATGAGGCACTCACTCTTCTCATTAGACTGAATCTTCCTCTTGTTCGGGCTTGTAATCTATTAATGAGTCTTTAGCATATCGTGGTAAAGTCAGCTTTCCAATAGACTCACAGCACAGAAACCCAACACAAGTGGCACTGGCAATACTGTGGCACTCAGATGGAAATGATAAGTAACCAACACAAATAATCTCTCCTTGAATTCCTTTAGCCCACCCACTGGTTTCTTTTGGTGCACTAACCTAGGAGTTTCTCTTATCAAATAACTGACAGTGGACATTTTGCCCTACCAGGGAGTGACTTTGTGGACTACCATATGCAGTAGCCTCCTACTGACTCCCCCAAAAGCAACAAAATATGACATTTGGTTTCAAAGTTTAGTTAATATACCGCAAGACATTATTTGATTACCATAAAATCTACTGTGTTATTTTATTCTAAAGATCACAACTGAATTTGTAATCATGCCTGACAGAAATGAAAATAGGTTCTATATGACAAAAAGTGGATCTGATTATTAAAAAGGACGTACCAACCCTATCGACTTACATTAAACCTTCCAACACATATATACTCTATACTCATGATCTGGATTTGTGATTTGCAGGGTCAGCATTGGGATAGGTGCTTTTTTTCTGGATCCCCGTGCATAGTCTGAAAATCAGGTCCTATGTCAATCACATTGGGACTAGATTTCCACATCTCCAAATGGTTTCTTATAGACATGGATGAGAATTGTTGAAGTATATGTTTCTTCCTTATTTTACTCTGCACTAGATTTGTAAAATATGTGTATGGGTGTTTGCCTACATATATTTGTGCTCTACTTGTATACCTAGTATTTGATCCTCTAAAACTGGAGTTACAGGTGGTTGTGAGCCACCATGTGGGTGCTAAACTTTGATCCTCTGGAAGAACAGCAAGCGTTCTGACCCACAGAACCATCCTTTCTGATCCTACATTAGGATTTATCAAATTCAAAAAAAAACCTAAGGATAACTTTTAAATATTTCTATTAATTTTTAATATGAAGGAGGTTAAATAAATCAATCTGGACTCTCTGAACGTGGCTGACAAGGAGAGCTGACTGAGAAGCCANTTAATAATAATAATAATAATAATAATAATAATAATAATAATAAATTAAATAAAATTATGCTTACTATCCAAAAAATAAAATAAAATGCTAAAATACTGTCAAGCTGGTGACAATTGCCTTAATCTCAAAACTCAAGAAGCAAAGTAAAGTGGATCTCTGTGAATTTGAGGACAACCTGGTTTACACCGAGTTCAAGGCCAGCTAGGGAAAAAAGTAAAGTATTAAAGATAGTAAACAAAATACTACATTATATTTTTAAAGATTACCATTATAAAAATCCAATTGTTGCTCTCAGTAATCTGTCACTGTTAACAATCAGTGGTGAATCTAATTTTAGATTTCCCACTGAAGTTCATTTGGATTAATTAAAAGTGGTGAAACATTTAAGGAGGAAGAAATTAGCTAATCATTCTATACAACCCTATGACAAAAATTTCAGGACATAATTAGAAAGATTTGCATTCATATCATTCATACTGAAAATTATTGCTGCCCTCCTATAAAGTGTTAAGCAATGTATTAAGGAAATGGGGGTAGAGCATCACTAGATAAACAATTTGTGCCATATAACCCCAGAAAATCCAAGGTCTCATGGGTAAGAAAGACACTAAGCAAACATGATAAGTAACTGGAAGGAAACTGAGAATTTATAATTTATGTCCCTCTTTCATTTTATAGTACAAACAAACTTGTCAAAGGCTCTATGAAGTCTCACTATTTAAAGAAAAACGCCCCCTTACTTCATTAAATCCAGAAAACTTGTGTGATCCTAATTGTGCATGTGGTTAATCACAACCTCTCTAATAAAATGGCATTTAAGCACAGACATGACAGGTGAGTAGGAGTGGTAAGACAGGTGATGTAACATTGTAGAAACAAGGAATATGCCCTAAAAGGAAGAATCAGCAAGGATTGCTATCAGACAGCAACAGAAAGATGGGAAGGGTTAAGTTCATACCCAACATTTCCCTTGAGCATGATTCAATGCTTTAAAGAATTTTCAGAAGTAGTGTGGTTCAGCTTTGTTTTTAAGATCACTCTGGCTACATAGATTGCAGTCATAAGAAGACTGAAAGAAATGCAAGGTAGCCAATTTTAAGTATTAGATAAGATGGTTACTTGTGTTTGAGTATTTTAAGGACATAGCTCCAGTTCTCTGTAGTAAGATGTATTTATAAATATATGCTGTGTTGAGAATGTTATTCTGATATTATTAGGATTTTGTTGTGTGGCTTTTCCTGAAGAGATATTAACAAATGTCTATTCACCCCTGATAGGATGCTGATGACTGACCAACAATTCTACACAAATCTTATTGGTGAACTGATGAGTTTCTGATTACCCATAGATACAAGGGTAAGAGCTACTAACAGAAGCGTGGCTGACTGAAAGAAAGCTGCACCCCCCCAAAAAAACTTCTACCATCACAATGCTGAACATCTAGGGATCCCTATACAACTTTCAGTCAGCTCCACCATTTCCCTTCGCCCAGGACTCTTTATTGCATTCATAACCTTGATGAGGGAGCTTGTGAATGTTGTAACTTTCTGAGTTACAGATTTGAGAAGCCATCAATTGTAGCATGATTAAAAAAAACAGAGACAGCTATTGAGTTCAACTTGAAGGTCAGAAAAGCAATATAGCCAGCCACTGGCTCTTCCCTCTACCTTTATCCAAAATGGTTATCTTACCTCTGGGAATCTCAGAATGAGACTGTGTCTGAGAGCTGTCCCTCCCACTTTATATTCCTCTCTAGTAAAGTTGTGTACTGCTCCTCCCAGTTTCTATGTCAAACTAGTGTGGCTCCTGGGATTAAAGGTGTGTGCCAGCACTGCCTGGTTTGTAAAGCTGACCAGGGTGGCTATTTTACTCTCTGATCTTCAGGCAAGCTTTATTAATTAAAATACAAATGAAATATCACTACAATAAATTATTTTAATAAGTCCTTCTGAACTTTGACTTTTTAAAACAGTTCTAGATAGAGACCCAAAGCCCTTGTACATCCTATACATACCATGTGCCAGTGAGCTGCATCTGCAACTGAGAATTTGTTTTTTATGCTGGGAAAATACAGATCAAATGATCAGTTGTGACTTGTCTGATAGGAAACCCAAATATTATGTTTTGGGATAGCTGATAGAGCCTTGTTCCTAGAATAAACTGAGAAATCATCAGAAGTAAAGGGTTGCAAGGAGCTTCAAACACTAATCTATACCTAACACACAGTGCAAACTTCTGGGAGCAAAACAGAAACTTATCTTGATAGGCTCTACCTATTTAGTGATTTTCTGCCTCTCCTAGGAGGCGCCAGGACAAGAATCATTGGAAATAAAGGTCAGCAAACGAATTCTATAATGTTGTGCTAAACTTCCAGTTCTTTCAAAAATGACAAATCTTAAATGGGACGCCATTCTTGAGAAATTACTTGGTTAAAATAACTTCTCCTATAACATTTTGAAATATATCCTAACACCCCCCAAAATTAATAAGCTTTCCAGTTATGTTTAATGTTCTTTCATTCGCCAATGGTGAAAAATAAGGCCTTTATTTGTAGTAGACTCAGTTAAACTTGGTTCCTCTGTGTAAATAACCTTTCATAAAATGACATAAATATTTTATAACATCCTCAACATTAAAGAAAATTGCAGGTGACCACAGGTTATATAAAAGAAAGGAAAAGTAAAAAAAAAACAGCCCTCTACTGCCTGATACTGCATTTTAAACATGTATTCACAAAATGTTTCCTCTGGCCACAAAAGTAGAACCCACCTTGGGCTGTCTATCATATTCATTATGCATTTAGTAATTAAATAATTCGTAATTAAAGAATGTAACAACACCAACAAGACAGCTGCCATCTTTGGAGCATCAAGTATCTTAGTAAGACATGTTTAGATCTCCTTTCTACATATTTTTCTCAAATTTTATCATGACTCTTATATAGTTCATAACTATATTATATAAATACATCACTGGAAATCTAATAATGTGCTTAAGATTTCAGAGACAGTTTTTGTACATATGGTACTAAAATCAAGTGGGAACAGTATAAAGGTAAGGTCTCTTCCTATTATATCTTCATTAATAATTTTGATGGTTAATATTAATTGTTAGATTCACAGGATCCAGAATTACTGCTGATAAATCTCTGTGCACATCTGTGAGGGATTTATAAATTATGTTAATTGAGGTTGGAGGTCTCTCGTTATCTGCAAGTGACACCACTGGATGTAGGGGCATGGGACTGAATAAAAATGAGAAAGGAAACTGAGCATTTGTCTCAAGTTCCTTTCCTGACTCTCTTGGACAGTTTAAAACTTTGGGATATAAAAACCCTGGAACCATGGTTTCAGGGCTTTTCAGTGTCATCCATGTGATATTAGTTTTGCAGAAATGAAATATGCAAGATCAATGGGGACATCTGCTGTGGGATAATGCTCTTGTACACTGTAAAGATTTGTCACTTGTATTAATTTAATAAAATGCTGATTGGCCAGTGGCCAGGAAATAGGACTAGGAGAATTCTGGGAATAGGAAAGGCAGAGAATGAGTCACAAGCCAGAAGCAGAGGAAGCAAGATGAGAATGCCTTACTGAGAAAAGGTTCCAAGATACATCTTTAAACATAAACAAGAATTATGGGTTGATTTAAGTTGTTAGAGATAGTTAATAGTAAGCTTGAACTCACAGGCCAAACAGTTTATTAATATAAGTCCCTGTGTGTTTCTTTAGAACTGAATGGCTGTGGGACAGAAACTTCTGTTTACAAATTGTGTCCAACATAGGGCAAAAATTTCCACATAAAACCTGAGGAAGATTTAAAAAAAAAAGGATTCTAGACAGACAAGAAGAGCAAGAAGAGAGTCATATAGTGGCATTTTATTTGTATTTTAATAAATAAAGCTTGCCTGAATATCAGAAAGAGTAAAATAGCCACACTGGCCAGCCTTACAGAACAGGCTGCAATGACACACACCATTAATCCCAGTATCCACAATGACATACACCTTTAATTCTAGTAGATGCACTACCTTGCCATAGAAGCCAGGCAGTAGTGGTATGTAAATAGACTGTTTGTTCATTCCTGGCTACCTAGACACAAATAATCACACAGAAGCTATATTAATTACAACACTGCTTGGTCAATAACTCAGGCGTATTTTTAGTTAGCTCTTACATCTTAAATTAACCCAGTTCTATTAATCTATATATCACCACGAGGCTGTGGCTTACTGGTAAGTGGCTGGGTCCTTCTCCTTCAGCAGCTACATAGTGTCTCTCTGACTCTGCCTATTCTCTTTATATATATCTTCCAGCCTGTATATATTCTGCCCCGCCATAGGCTAAAGCAGCTTTATTCATCAACCAATAAAAGCAACACATATACAGAAGGACAACCTATATCATCTCCTCTTTTCTGTCTAATTAAAAAGGAAGGTTTTGGCTTTAACATAGTAAAACTATATATACAAAACAGTTATCAAGCAAGAATTACAGCTACAATATTTATAACTAATTTATCTTTTATCATAAGCCATAATTATAACTATCTATTCTTCAACTCCATCAAAGACCTCAGAAGGATATAATATTACCTAAATAAACAGAAGGGTATTGTTAGCAACTTTCAAAACTCTAGAATTGACAGAGACATCTCGATGCCTGGACAGTCACCCAAAGTTCTTCTGTAACATTGGAGCATCCATCTTAAACATACAGGCACAGAGTATCTGGCAGACTTTCCCATGAATCAGAAATTATGAAAGACTGATTTGCATATATTGGCACTTTGTCAGTCACTTTCTTCTGTGCCCTGAAGAATGTTTGAAAGACCCTTTCATGAAGCAGGAACCCTGACGGTCTCTCTCACCTTTTGACAAGTTCAGCAGTCATTTTACTGTGGGTCCTACATTTCCAGTTTATATAGCATACTGTCAAGCAGTCCAGGCAAGAGCAATTTCTTGCCCAAATGGTTAGCAAACTCCATGAGGAGCCCTTTTGATACCCATTATTCTCATGAAGCAATTGGTGCTGCCAGAAGCAGGTATGTCTCATTGTTGAGAAAAATCTAAGTTCTTAAACCCTTTTAAATGGCATATTCTCCAGGACTTTGAAGTATTAAAGATTATCTAGATAACTGAAATATATCTCTATATATCTAGGAAACCTAATTTATATGACCACAAGTTTTACTATTATAAATGACTATCTATTCATCTGTCATTTTAATTATATATTCAATTTTTAATACTTTAACCAAGAGTAGAAATAAACATATAACAAAATTGACCTAAAATTTGTATCAATATACCAAGATCCATACAAATGAACCTCTTTAAATGAAAACAAACATTCATAAACAATTATTTTGGGAATTTTGGTGTTGTTTTCTCCAACCTGCTTCCTGATGTTCATTGGGCAAATTATTTTTAAGGTTTATGGAGATCATCTGTGGGGATTTTGTTACATCAAACCACATAATCCTTGAAGGAATCCCCAGGTTCTTATCCACTGTAGAAACAAAAGCAGAACCTCTTTTCCAAAGTAACATATCTTTAGACTCAAATTTTGAAGTCAAGATAACTTTAAAATATATATGGTGGTCTAGTTTACCAGTATGTACAATGGAATCTCTCTCTGCACTTAGCTCATTCATAGTAAAAAAAATAATAAAAGAAAATGTAATAATATACCTAACCCAGATAATCCAGAATCTCTGTGTATTTTCCATCTTTATGTGGCTTATATTTTACTCTATTACATTTTAATATTTAATTACCATTACTCTTTTAATCTATGACTTTCTGTGCTCTTTCTTCTTTCTCATAAGCAAATGTACATTTATTCAACACTGTGACCCTTTTAGATGTTTTTTTTTATCTGAATCTGTCTTTATTGTGTATCTGTAATCGTTTTACGACCAGGAGAGCTTTTTTCCTAAATGCTAAGCAGGCATGGCTAGGACCGACTCCAAGGCCCTACCTGTTNCTCAGCCATGTCCAACATGGTGGAGGTATGTTCACTGCCTCTGCTAGCCATGCTCACTGCCACAGGTCAAGGTGTGCAGCAGGTCTATTTTGCCATTAACAAACAAGTAGCATGCTGCTCACAAGACCCATTTAAGTGTAGGACCTCCTGAAAGAACCAGAGTTCATGCTGCCAACACTAACCAGGAAGCCACCTCTTAAAGAAGTCATGCAGTTTTTATTACCAAGTCTGAGTCAGGAAGCTTCTTAAAGGAGGCTTGCCTATACTCACCACCAGCAAACAGAATCTACCTGAAAATACACAGTTACGAAGATGCTGCACATGGGCTCCCATTTTTGTGGGCCTAGAAGCACTCCTTTTATTCTTAATCTTTCCTAGGTCTCAGGTGGTTCCATACCCCAAATGGTGGACACCATTTTGTAAATGGAAACTGCTCTTTCACTATTTTGTTCCTAGCTTCCCAGGCCCAAATAATCACACAGAAACTTTATTAATTACAACACTGCTTGGTCAATAACTCAGGCATATTTCTAGTTAGCTCTTACATCTTAAATTAATCCATTGCTATTAATCTGTGTGTCACCACGAGGTTGTGGTTTACTGGTTAAGAGTCTGGGTCCTTCACCTTTGGCAACTATATGTTGTCTTCCTGATTCCACCTACACTCTCTATATACCTCTTCAAGCCTGGCTATATTCTGCCCTGCTATAGGCCCAAAGCAGCTTTATTCATCAACCAATAAAGGCAACACATATACAGAAGGACATCCCACATCAGTGGTACATGCCCTTAATCCCAGAGCTAGAGAGAATTATAAAATGCAAGGAGACAGTTCTCTTTCAGTCTCATTCTGAGGTTTCCTGGAGGCAGAATCCACCATTTTCAAACTGTGGTCAAGGTATGAGCCAGTAGCTCCTGCTTTGCTTTTCTGGTCTTCAGGCTGAACCCCAATATCTTTGTCTGAGTTTTTATTAATTGTGCATCAGTTTTTATTAATCAGAGTCAAGCACAGCTTCTTAGTAACCATATCTACTCCAATAGGCTCTGTTTGCTGACAGCAAGCAGAGATGTGACTCCTTTAAGAAAGGTTTTCAAACTTAGTGTTAGCAGCAAAAATGGAATGGCAGCTCTTTTAAGAGGTTCTGCCATTAAACACTTAAATGGTATTTACGAGCACTCAGCAACGATGTTTCTTGGTGGTAACATGAACCTGGAAACTCCACAGAGTTGTGGCAATAAATGCGGCTCTCACCAATACTTTTGTCATTAAATTAAAATCCCAGGAAGCCAAGGAATGAGTGGAACCAGCTGTCAAAGCTTCCACTTTAATCTTAGCCAGGATTCTTAGCAGATTAAAGACTTGTGTGATCAGAAAAAGATAGAGATATGAAGTAAAGACAGATTAAGATAAAAAAACTCAACTGTTCACATTGTGCTTAAAAATATATGCATGCATAGGAGAGAAAAGAAATAGGATAGAAAAAGTCCTTAAAAATAAATAAAGAAAGATAAAATAAGCCACATAAAAATGGAAAATATACAGAGAATCTGTATACTGTATGTTATTGTGCTGTCTTTGAATTGTTTGATGGCTGAGGAAGAAGTAACAGCTGCCAAAAGACGTGTGATTATAAATGCTAATGAATTAATCCAACCTATATATTTGAAAATGCTTTGTCTTCAAAATTTAAGTCAAACAATATGTTACTTTGTAAAGTGATGTTGCTTTTGTTTCTGTAGGAAATGAGAGGCTATGAATTCATTCTTGGTTAAGAAAAATAAGGTATAATCAAAGAAGACCCACTGAAAAATCTGATAGGGATGAATTTCCCAGTTGATCTAACATTTCAAAGCACTCCTGTTGTAGTTTCTTTTGAGTTCTGCATCCAGAACAGCTTGAATGTTGCTGACTGTGATGGTCAAGACTCACAGAATACTCCAGCCCAGACTCAATCATAATCCTAAATTTTCTTTGGGTTCCTATAATATTATCAACACCCCCAATAAGTAGGAAGTAGCCTAGAAAACTATGCCCACACTGCAAAAATTAGATTATGTATGTTTGTCTTTGTTTATAGTGTTGGTTACAAGTTGTCATGGATAATGATCAGGAAAAAAAGCTAAACAAAGGAGATTAGATTCAGAGTTCTTGTTTTAAAAAGAAAAAAGGGAAATGCTGTGGAATAATGCTCTTGTACATTGTAAAGATTTGTCACTCAAGCCATGTGGCTAAACATAGATAAGAACTATGAGTTGAGCTATTTAATGATATGCCTACGCTAATAGGCCAAACAGTTTATAATTAATATAAGCCTGTGCATGTTTATTTGGGACTGAATACCTGTGGGACTGGGTGGACCAGAAACTTCCCTCTATAGTCATGGAGTCATGGGTCTTTATTCAGCCACTGAGTCTGGGTTCCAGAGTCATTGCAAAGAGGTTTAATCTAAAAATGGGTACCAGTATTTCATCAGCTGATATCTTAGATTATAAAAAAGGGATGAAATGATCTGAACACTAGCACTCATCTTTCTGTTCTCCTAACTACAGACACAATGTGACCAGCTGTCTTCCACTCTTGCTTCCATGATGGAATATATCTTCAAACTGGAAGCCAAAATACACCTTTTTAAAGGTGCTTTTCTTGGGTGTATTTGCCATAGGAATGAAAGGAGTAACAAATACATTAAATTAAATGGATTAAACAGGAAATCATAGTACATATATGTTATCTAGATACTAATGGATAAAACTTATCATACAGTAAGAAGATAATCAAAATCCATGATTAAACTATAATGGAATACAAACAATTTCCTAGTTCTAAATTGATCATGGTAGTCTTCTTGAAAGTGAAGAAATGCAGGTAAAAAGAACTCCTACAGCTGATAAATAACTTTAGTAATGTCGCAGGCTACAAGAT
>LOEQ01010603.1:10214-28716 GCA_001685075.1 Bramus lutescens | reverse complement strand
GAAATTTTTAATATTTAAATAAATTAAAAAAAGAAATAAAGAGAGAAGAAGGAGGATGAGGAGATAATGGTGATGATGGTGATGATTCTCTGAATAGTAACAATAAGTTTTACCCTTTCCCTATCTCATTTTCAGGTGCTTTAAATATATACTTGCTCTCAATTGTCTTGACTTATTTCATTTTCTTTGACAAGGTAAAGGTTGAGCTTCCTGAATGTCAGGTTTATGTAAATTAATCTGTAACCTATGGGTTTGTAGAAAAATCAACATGTTAATTTTATGCAAAGTAATGCAAAAGATCATTCTCGGTTTCTTGCCTTCCCAAGTGGACATTCAAAGTAGCATAAATATTTAAGAATGTGAAAATAGCAAACAAAGCCTTCACTACGAGCACCAAAAAGGGCACCATTAAATGTGCACAGGAGAATCCAAGAAGTCTGATGATACAAGTCCTTTGAGTAACACCAGTAAGAGGTCAGAGTATGGCAAAGCTGATCTAAATATTCAGGGAATTGAGTACAGAGGAATAGTTCCTAAAATCACATTAGGAAAGAGGAAAGCAAGATTATGCAGGGCACAGAGCTGTTCATCCTTTTCTTTTTATAGGCAAGCAGCTAACCTTTACACCCTGGGCCTCAAAACATGTGGGTCTGAACTCACACTTTCTTAAAGGAAGTAGAAAGGCCCTATTTTGCAAACACAATGACATTCTGGTAACAATGCCTCTAGTAATATTTTTATATAGCATCCTGGTCATGACATTCACTAGAAATACTGTTTCCTGTTATTTTCTAAGTAGCAGGACAAGTAGGTTAATGACATTTTAGTGCCATCCACAAGCTCTGCTCCAAAATATAAAGAAACAATTAGGAAAAGAATGGGCAGAGGTACGTGGCTGAACAAGAGAATTTAAAATATATATCTTGAGATACTCTTTGATATTGGCAAATACTGGAGTTCAGAGAGCACCTCCACAAGGCTCCTAGGTTCTTATGCACAGAACAAGGAAATGGACAGAGACATATGGACAGTAGCAGAAGCAGAAGCAGAATCAGGGGTGAGTGTGTGTGTGTTTGTGTGTGCTTGCTGATGAAGATGGACTTTCAGAGATAACACTATTAAATCCTTCTTGTCAAAACACAAAAGCCTATGCACTCAGTCATCTTAGCCATCATTCCAAATTGCCAGGTATGATGCTTAGCAAATTCAGGTTGCTCAATAACTTTCTACCAGAATCATTCTGCTCTTTAAGCAGTTTGGGTTAAACAATCTATAAGTATTTACCATCTAATATGGACTTATTGATCAACTATGATGTGGAAAGCTGTCTACTACAAACAAAAAATTCAAAGCAAACAATTTCTGACTTTCTGACTTTTATAGATATAGTACAAAGACAGACATAAAAATAACTAAATCCTAATATGACTAATTCTAGCATAGTAGCAAAATAAAATGTGACAGGAACACAGAGGAAGAAAGACAATTAATTCTAGCTGGAACAGCAGGATGTGCAGGGGGAATCCAAGGAAACCTACCCAGAGAAAACAAGGCTTGAAATAGGTCTTTAAATATGAGCAGTTTTATGAAGACAAAGAGGAAGTAGGAAAGGATTTACACCTAAAGCAAAGCAGAAAATGAAATATCCAGAGCTCAGAAGTGAAGATCTCTTTTTCAGAATGATAAATAACTCAGGATGATTTGTGTATGCTCTATGAGAGGTCTACAGAACAAGATTGATATCACCTGGGGCTAATGTGGATTTTTGTAGTCTTCAACTTAAAATGCTCAACTTACAAGTTTTCAATACAAGAATATTCATTTGGAAAATGCTTCAAATTTTGAAAGTTGATCTTTTTCCACACTACTGACATGTGATAGGTCACTCTCTCATGGCCCTGGGTAGTGTCAGTTTCAGTTCATGGTCAGCAACATGATCAGGACACTAAAAGATACAATATTACATAGTATACTATATTGCTAAACTACACTGCTTTGAAATGCACCTGAAACTTACAATATGTTCCATATGTGATTTGCTTGAAAACATATATATGCATATGTATGAGGACATTTTTACATCTATATACACATGACATAAATATTTTACATTTCTATAAAAAATAGTGCATAACCAAGTATGTTGTGGAACATGAATTATGGAATAAACCAAGAAGGATCAGATATGCCACAGATCGTGTGCCACAAGACACTTGAATTTTATCTAATGTGTGGTAGTGAACCGAAAGGTGTCTGTTTCATAGGGAAACATATTACTATCTTACAGCAAGTAGTTGCTCAATAAGTATTTATTAGATGACTAGATAAATACTTACAAATCCCACAATATCTACAATTTAAAACTACCCCTGCACGTGTTATGGAAGATTAGTGGTAGCAGAGGCTTCAGGTTGCAGCCATGTACAGTGTACATGAGGGTCAAGATAAAAGGTTGAAGGATGTCAGCAGTGGGAAGAATGAAGAGGAATGGCGATTTGGAACGTGCGTCAGCACTTGCATTAGTAGAACGTGGTAGTTCTGCGATTTAGATGGCTAGGAAGGAATGGGTCCAATAGCCTTATGCTTATTTATGTCCAAACCTAGCACCCTGGACTGTCCCAAAGATTAACTTAGATATGGTCTATTAAAGAACACGAAGGTTCTGAGTAAGATCAAGACAAACTGGGGACACTTTAGATACTATTCAAACCTTGGTGAGAATTAGATGCCAGTAAGGAAGCAAGCATTTTAAAAGCAGAGTGGCTAAGGGTGGAGGACTGCCAGAAGGAAAATCTGACAACAAAGCCTTTGGACTTTGAAGTCTTAACTGTAAAGAACTGCTCAGAAAGTAACTTGACCTATGCTTTGTGGTCTCTCCTTAAGAAAAATAGGAAGATGCAATGAGTCCCTGAGCCGAGGAGCATTCATAACTAACACATCATAGAGGGTCTGGTTCTTAGGAAGGGTGTGTAAAGATTAGGCCAATCACAGCCTGGTGACAAGAAAAACAGTTCGTTTCTTCTAATTTCAGGCTCTGGAGACAGCCAAGCAGGGATGGGGGGGAAAAACTACATCACTTCTATAGAAGGAATGTGTCACACTGCCACCTGCTGGTAATTCAAAGACCAGAAATAAATTTCCTTTTGAAAATCATTCATTCCACTTAGCTGAACATTGAGGAAGACAGAAGTAGGCTTCAGTTTATAATTGACAAAAATCACTTACTCAGTAACTTCTTTTATTTAAAATTATAATTTTGGAGTTGAAAATGAAGCTGTGATTGACCCTTCCTCTTACAGCTAATGGAAAGCACTCTAACAAAACCTGTAGCCAGGACACGAATGTCACAGCAACCTTGTCTCCCACTCTCCCAACCAACTGATACACCACAACCTACATTTCTTTTTTAGACTCTCAATATATTTCCTATACTTTAAAAACAGGAGATAGATATATTTGTAGCACCATCTGTCTAGCTGCTTGTTTCTGTGCAAATATGTTTCCTAACAACTTCGGTCTCTCACTATCTGGGCTGCTTAGTACTCAGAAAGAGCGATCACTTTATACACCCACACACTCACTGCTATTGTCCTCTTCTGGGATACTGTCTCATCATTATCCTCAACCCAGACTTTCACACTTGATGTCAAATGGCATCTCTCAATAGAAGCCTTCCCTGATAACTCTGATCCCATGACAGAAAGGAAATATTATTCATCAGAACTATATCTGTGCCTCTCCCATGATGTGGACTATTTCACATCTTTTATGAGACATAGCCATATTTTAAGGACAAGAGCCTGAACTTGGGAGTCAGTGATTTGAGATCTGGATTTGCCTCTGAATAGCTGGAGACCTCAGATGAACTTGCCTTTTCTGCCCTTTAAATATCTCGACTGGAAAATAAATGCAGTGATGGACACACAAAGGTATAGAATGACAAAGTATTTAATAGCAAGATACTGCAGTCAGATAAACCTGGGTTGAAATCTGCCTTTACCGTTAATTAGGTGAAGAGAAGTGGTCAAATTATTAAACCACTCAATGAGCTCAAAGATAAAGAGCATCTGTCTCTTTATCTATCAACAAGTGTAGGGCCTGCCTAGACTGGTGATTTCTTTCTTATGAAGACCCATGTGTTTTAGCAAAGTGGATGACATGTAGCAACATATGACTCACGTTACTGTCTCCCTTTCTCTAAGACTCATTGACTTCTCTGAGAGCAAAGAGCATACCTTTGTCCATCGTACAAGGTACCCAGAAAAGACATGTGACAGTTTCCTTGCATGCTTAGTGCACTAATAATCATCATGTATCTATGACATTCCTTAGCAGAATTTAGTTTTTTACAACTACTGTCTTATTTTCCTCCACAAAGCAACAATGCCAAGTACATACCATTCATCTCAAGGGATTAATGAGAATCTCTGAAAAACCATGTTTCTTGTCTGTAGCCACTTGGGGAGAGCTCACTTCTGGTACAGCTCCCCTAAGTCACACAGGCAGAGGGAAGCTGTGCTGACTCTTCTTTGCCTGGGGGGAAGGGTCATTGGATGTCAAAGCATTTCTATCAAAGGAAGAAAGTCTGTGTATTCCTCAGAAAATATTCTGCTTCTCTATGATGGCTTTAAATAAATACATAGAAGGAAAAATAGGGCATTAATTAGAATATAAAAAGTGGTACACTACATAATCTCTGATGGACTGGGGGTACCTTGAATATTATAAGAAATCTTTGGGTATCAGCTTCCCCAAGGGAGAAACTAGAGCAAGCATTAAGGGTGTGCTTTGCAGAGCACGTATTTCATTTAGTGCAAATTACACCTGTAGGAGTCAGTAGAGTCACAAGGGAAGCAGTTTTCCTTGTCATGCCTACATGAGTTGAGTTATGATGAAAAGTCACCCTAGCAGAAATAACAGAAATTCAAAACCCCTCTCTAGCAAATACAATGGCCTTTCATTCTAAAGCAAAAATAGGAAGGAGCCCACACTATACTTCTTAGCTATTGTTGTGGATGGGGTAAATCCTAAATGAAAATTAAGAGAAGATACTTTTTTTCTTAATTTTTCTCTCATTCTTCAACGTTGTGGATAAAAATAAATCCAAGGTGATACCAACTTTTCTAACTTCTGTACGTAAACAAGGAAACAGAACTGGGTAGAAATTTTTAAGCTCATGAACTATTTCCATTAGTCCAATTATCTACACATTTCTAATTAAAAGAAGCAGTGTCATACAGGCCTCCAATATTTCAATTGCAGTCATATTTACTATTGCAGATATTACATAATAACCAAAATAATGAACTTAGTTATTCAGTCACATTAGCTATTCTAGTTTTTTTGTTGCATAACTTAAGGAAACAGACATGTTTTCCTTTCTACTGAGTCATTCATATTATCATATTCTCTCTCTCTGTCCATCTCACACACACAAACATACATCCACATATAGATGTACACAGATAAGCATGCACACCTGTAGAGTTCATTGAATCCAAGGAGCATATTCATCATAGGCAACTTAAGAATTTAATAAACAAGATTTTATATTACTATATACAGTGATTAAGAGTGTAGTGAGAGAACTCTAATATTGTTAGTGGAAATATAGCTAGTATACTTACATTAGTTGAAAATATGTTAGGTACTTTAGAAGTTTAAATGAAAACTATACATTTCCAATTTGTCTTGTCTATAGCACCAGGATATGAGCAATAGGGAAACTCTAGCAGAATAATTTTTATCATACTTTCCCATTTTAATTTATTTTCTTTTTTGAAACAGGGTTCATCTGTGTAACCCTGGCTGTCCTGGAACTCAGTTTGTAGATTAGGTTTGCCTGGAGTAGAGATCTGCTTGCCTCTGCCTCTTGAGTGCTGGGATTAAAGGCACCACTACTGCCTGGCTTGCAAGATCATTTTTAAATAGTAAAACCTAAGACAAAAGTCTAGGCTCCATAAATGCATCACATATTTAATTTTAAAATCAGCAACAAAATACTACACAGCATTTATGAATACAAGGAAGATGCATATAATCAAGAATTAACAGTTATGTGAAGGAACAAATTAACTTGGAGAATAGGGAGTTTAGTATGGTTGCCAATTGTAAAGTATTTTTAATCATTACTACACACACACACTCCATCTGGAAGAATTTATGTTACACTTAATTTTAGTTTGGGGAATGATAATAAAAAGACCACATGTCATGTTTATCTTTCTGAGCTTGGGTTAGCTCACTTAATTTCCAGATCCATTTACTTTAATGCAGATTTCAAATTTCATTTTCCTCTATAGCTATGTAAAACCCTTTGTGTTCCTTATTCATTCATCTACTATGGATACCTAGATTGAGTCCATTCCCTTTATATTGTGAATTATGCAACAGCGATAAACAAGGATGTCTAAGTGTCCCTGTGGTAGGATATAAGCCTTTGATTATGACCAGTATAAGTAAGCCATAGGATAGTTCTTTTAATTTTTTTGCAAAACTTCTACACTAATTCCCATAGTGTCTTCACACTTTGCTCTCCCACAAGCAGTGAATAAAGGTTGCTCCTTGCCCATATCTTTGCCAGTATTTGTTGTCTTTTGCTTGATAGACATGCTGAATGGGTAAGATGGACACAAAGCAATTTTAATGTGCATGTTCTGGAAAGTTAAGATGTTGAGCATTTTCAAAAGCACATAGTAATCATGATTCTTCTTTGTGTTTATTTTTGCAGTTCTTTATATGTTTTATATTAACTACATGTTGAAGTTTATCAGTAAAAAGTTTTTTCTCTCTTTCTGTGAGATGTCTATTTGAATATAGTGCACTACTGATACACTCCTTCTTGTGTGGAAGCATTCTAGTTGTGTTCAATCCTATATGTCAATTGTGCTATTTCCCATAGAATTGGAATCATGTTCAGAAAGCCCTTGCCTATTCCTGTATCTTAAAGTATCTTCCTTGTTTTTCTCCAGTGGATTTAGCATTTCCAGTTTTAAGTCAAGATCTTTGATCAATTTTGAGTTAATTTATATGCAAGGTGAGAGCTACAGATCTACTTCTATTATTACTCTGCAAGTAAATATGCAATATTTTCAGCACTGTTTATTAGATACAGCTTTGTTTTTTAGAGTATAGATTTTATCATGTTTGTGATATATTTGTTTTATTTTTAAATAACAAGACTTACAACTACAAACTTTCCTCTTCCCACTGTCTTGGCTATACCATAGAAGACCTGATAGGTTGTGCTAACCTTTTCTTCTCTGAATCCTTCAATGAGCCAGTATTTATGCAAAAAGTGTTCTATTCATTATTTAAATGCCATGTGCTTTCTAAGGTTTCTTTTGCTGTTGACTTCTAATTTTATTCCAATATTCTTTATGATGGTGAACAAGTGAGTGCTCAGACAATGGTGGTATATCAAAGGGTAACAAGAAAACTTGTCATTCAGAAGACAATGAGTTAACAAACAAACTATATGAAGGGCAGTATACAATAGTCAAAAAAACACATAGGATGAATTCCAAACACATTGAGCTCAATACCAGAGCAGAAAAATATTTGAAAGGCAATCAGTTTTCTAATTTGATGAGAAACTTCAAGTAAAAATTCAAGTGTCTTACCTAGCCAGAAGCATGATAAATACAGAGAGTGTAACAAACTCAGGAATCTCAGTGTTCTAAAAGCCAAAGTTGTCAAAAGCAGTCAGGGAAGAATACATGCCACACACAGGGAAAATAAGATTGATCACTGCTTTCTCATTAGAAATTATGCGATGACATCAGACAGGAGTGAAGCTGCCAAGCCAGCGCTCTATACACAGGGCAAGGAACTCCTTAAACCTAAGATAATATAAAGTTGTTTTCAGATTAAATAAAATGAAACTTTCCAGCATATCTGTGCTACAAAAAGCAGACTATTTATAATGTGAGGGAAAAGGGGCACCAACGTATTTCAAATTATCAGAAATAAAATAGAGCTCACAAAATAGTAAATTTGTGAAAAATACTAAAACTGTATTTTCCATTTCTCTTAATTATCTTGAAAAATAATGAAAGCATAAGACTTCTACATAATAAATATAGAAGATTTGATGATGTAAAAACAAATAAAGTAGATCCCCAAACATAATTTATGCTGTGGTACAGTTATTATACAGGTGAGCTGAATAGAAACAAGTATAAAACATATGGATTATGACATGAGATATAGGATAGGCAAGCAGGGAAATAGAAGTAAGTATCAAATATATAGTAGTTCACGAGTGAAACATGTAGTGGCAGATTACTGATTCTGAACAGACAGTGTAATGTGAAGGATGCGCATTGTCAGCACTAGAGCAGACTGAGCCTTTAAGAAAATATTTGAGGCTTTGTGACCAAATGGACAACAAGTAAACAACAATGATTAGAAAAAATGAGAGAGGACAAATAGAAAATATGTAAAAATAGAATAAACTTACTCCCAAACATACCAAGATTTTATTCATGGTAAATGAAGTACATTCTTTACCTAATGAGAAAAAAATTTTCAAGCTGTATAAAAAGAAACCTTCAGTAATATGTAGTCAACAAAAATACATTTCACATTTAAAACTACAAAAGTCAATTAAAATGAATAGGAAGTGACATATCACATAAACAGCATGCTTATGTCATCTAGTAGATATATCAGCATAGACAAAGTAAATTTTAAGTAAAGAGGATAACTCTTTGTATAGACCAATTTTGAATTTCTGTAACAAAGAAGAGCTTTAAAGTTCATGAGGGTATACTGACAAATGTAATGGGAGAATAAGACAAATCCACAATTATAGTTAGACATTAATAAAAATTATCTGACTATTTTATTCAATGAGCATCACAAAACCAGTAAGGGTGTAAAGACACCAAAAATATCATCAGTCACCTTGACTTTTATGATAAGTACTAATTAATATGTAGTAAAAGTTAATTGTTCATATGCAGTGTTCACCTATAGAGTATGTCCTAGTTAGCGTTAGTATTGATATGATGAACACCATGACCTAAAGCAATTTGGGAAGTAAAGGGTTTATTTGGCTTATACTTCCACATCATTAAAGGAAGTCAAACAGGGCAAGAGCTGTTGCAGAGATCATGGAGGGGTGCTGCTTACTGGCTTGCTCAGTCTGTTTTCTTATAGAACCAAGGACCATTTGCTCAGCGATGGCACCACCCACAATAGGCTGACCCCTCCCCTATCAATCGCTAGTTAAAACTGCTACGGCCAGATCTTTGGGGCACATTTTCTCAATGGAGTTTCCCTCACCTCAGATGACTATAGCTTTTGTCAAGTTGACATAAAACTAGTCAGCACAGAATTATAAGCTAAAACAGAAAGTAAAATCTAATGAGCAACAAATGGCTGAAATACTAAATCATATTTTCTCTAACATACACACAATGTAATTAAATTAGAAATTATAAAAAACAATATCTTAATAAAATATTTTATGTTTCAAAAACTAGAAGAAATAATTTTTAAAGTTTTTACCATAAGGAACAACAGATGCTTAATGAGAAAAATGAGTTTAAGTTGATGTAAACATTTCATGGATGATGAAAGTATCAAATATTATGTAGTACTCTAGGAATCTGCACAATTTTAGCTGGCTCTTGTTGACACAGGCCCATGACTTCATCAACTCAGGAAGAAGAGGGGAAAGGACACAAATTCAAAGCCTTCCAGGGCTACAAGAATTTATATCTGAACTGAACTTATTCTTTAACACGTTTTGTTTTGCTGGTTTGGGGTTTTAGGGTGTGTGTGTGTGTGTGTGTGTGTGAGAGAGAGAGAGAGAGAGAGAGAGAGAGAGAGAGAGAGAGAGAATGAGAGAATGTGGGTGAACTAGCATCTTCGTGGTATTCATTTTTCTTGGTTTTATTTCATGGTTTCTTTCTTAAGAGAGAGAAAGAATATGAGGTTGGGGTGGGGTTTTGGCAGAATTTGGGAGGGGAAAGTGCATGACCGAAATACACAATATGGAAAAAAAACACTAAAGAATAAGTTCAAGGAAACTTGGGCAATTATTATGACCCTGTTTCAAACTGAGATGGAAGAAGAGAGTGGGGGGGAGAGATCTGAGATTATAGCTTAACGGTGGAGTACTTATGAAGCTTTCCTAAAGCTCTCAGTTAAATCTCCAGTGCTGTGTAACAAAGTTTCCCTGCAGAGACACAACACACACACACACACACACACACAAACACTAGATAGTGAGCCCATTACAGACCAGAGTACAGATACAATCAAAGTCTATCTTGGTGAGCCAGTGAGTTTCAGAGTTTCATTGGGAATACTTACAGGAATATGGTAGGGAGATTACTAAAAGAACAGACAACCATAGGACAGCTGCATCACCCAGGCTTACCCCAGTATGGATGTAAGCTCACTAAAGCTAGAAACTTATAGCATATTGCATAGACTGTAGGCAGCTCAACAGGTTGAAAGTGTCCTTTACAGATGACTCACTTCTTCTAAATCTATTCCAGACAGCTTGGCTGGTTTCTGCTTCTAAGCTACTTGCCTGGTCTCAGTCTTATTTGCAACTTGATTCATCTGATTGTAACTCTTAGCAGTCTATGCTGTTGACAATATTTTTTAGGAGGGATGGACCTGGTGAATCTGATCAGTTTCAGGGACTTTCTGAAGCTATTTTCCGTTGTTTACTTTCAATCTTAACCAGCTTCCATGTAAGATGGACAGTTTAAATCTTGGAGGAAACTGCTACAGAATATCCAGTACCAAAGAAGAAGCTACAATTTTTACTGTTAATATATAATTTAAAACTAATTTAATTTTAAATATAAAATCTTTAAATATCTGAAAATTAAGTAATACACTTTCATATAATGCCAGTTTGAAGAAGAAAACACAGAAGGAATAAAACATATTTTGACTTACTAAAAATGAAAACATAATCTATCAAAATTTTTGGTATGCTGCTAAGGTGACTATACCTATGGAGAAATGCTTTTATATAAAAGTATTAAAATCCAGTATATATGTTTTACATAAAGAAATAAGAAACAAATTAAATACAAAGAAAATATAAAAAGAATGAAGCAACATCCAATAAACAACAAAGATCGATAAATTTGATAAATCTCTAAACAAATCAAAAGGCTCAAAATGTATTAATATCAGAATTTGGAGAGAGTAAAATAATACTAAATGATTATGAACAATTACCTGCCAATAAATTTAAAAGTTAGTTGAAATAGATGTATCTCTTCAAAAGACACAAAGTACCAAATCTGACTTAAAAAGGAAGAGAAATCCATAGTCCTGGATCCATTATTTTTTTTAAAAAATATTAATACATAAAGTTGCTGATGTTCAAGAAACAGAATTCTAAGTTCAAATAACTGTTGAAGCCATCTTATAAATCAAGTGTCATCCTCATACAACCTAATGAGGCCGATGCTACCAAAAAAGTAACTAGACATTCATAAGGCACAGGAATACTCAGCAAAACTAAGCAAGAAAAAGCAAAATATTTTGTGGCAAATATCAAAAGTATGACATATCATACTGAAAGCTCTTTGGGAGGCCTATATTATTTATTTCTTTTAAAACAGATTGACTTGATGTTTGAAATGTCCACTGCAACTCATTTGATTAAAACAATAAAAGAGAAAATATCTCAACAGTCATGAAAACAGAATTTTATCTCATTTCATAATTTTAAAAAACACTCTCGGCAAACAACTAGTGAATATGGGTGAAGAATGTATGGCTATTTTAATTTTTGTGTAGGTTTGTAATGTTTCCCAATAGCACTTTGCTTAAACATTAAAAAAAAACACTAATTGCACTTGTCCTCCTAGAGTCAAACTTCCATGTCAAATTCTTATTTCCTGCATGAGAATCATTTCAGACTTCTTTCTCTCCTGTGATGTGGGATTCCCCTCTGTATGCTGTTAATACCATTGGTGAATAAAGAAACTTCTTTGGCCTGTTGATAGGGCAGAACTTATGTAGGCAGGGAAAACTAAACTGAATGCTGGGAGAAAGGAGCCAGAGTCAGAGAAAATTCATGTAGCCCAGCAGACACAGATGCCAGAATTTCACCTGGTAAGTCACAGCCTCGTAGTGATACACAGATTACTAGAAATTAGTTAAATTAATATGTAAGAGCTAGCCAATAAGAAGCTAGAGCTAAGGGGACAAGCAGTGACTTAATTAACACAGTTTCTGTCTGGTTATTTCAGGTCTGAGCTGCGGGGTGGCCGGGAAACTAACAAGCGGGCTCCTACTACACTCCTGCCTAAGTATTTTGTACAGCCAACCCCATCAATTACTACAAAGGTCATCTTTTAACATTATTCCAATGAAAAATAAAATCTGTACCACTCTATGATCAGGATCATCTGTCATTTAACTCTCTGTACCCAACCACCACCTAGGTGATATATATTTGGGAAAGTTTATGAGGATCGTTAACTTGATAAGATTGAATTTCACTATTGAAACAACCCTCTGATCATGTCTGTGTGATAGTTTCTAGACTGCATTAAATGAGATAGAAAGATGCACTCTAAGTACAGGCATGAACACAATTCTATTGGTTGGCACCTAGACTGAATATTAAGGAGAAAGCTAGCTAAGTGCCAGCAATCTCTCTCTGCTTCTTGACTGTAAATGCAATGTTAAGTGCTACCTCAAGCTCCTGATGCCATGACTTCCCCACCATGAAAGTCTGTATCCCCAAACTTAACTAAAATAACACTTCATTAAGGCGATTTTCTCAAGTATTTTGTCCCACAATTTGAAATTAATAAATACAATACTCCTAGGCACATAACCACACACATTGCCACCTCTATTTGTTCTCATTATGTCCTTTCCAATGATGGTCCTCCTGCTTCTTTCCAGCCCATTCTAGCTCTCCTTGGGTGTAGAGACTTGCTCTAAAGTTCCTAATCTTCCATAGAATGTCCACTATTGACCTCATCCTTCACTGGCTCTCCTATCTCTAAAGTTCTGAACTATGCAAGTTCAATGTTGAATCAGTTTTTCTTGTGTTTTTCCCCAGATGCTTCATATCTGACAAATTTCAATAGGAATACTTACTTCCAGTTAACAGGATCGGTTAGTTGGTTTGTTTTTCTGCATTTTATTTTTCAATGAATATGGGGTTTTTTCTAGATATATATTTATGCAGTATGTGCATAGTAGAGCCCAAAGCCAGAAGAGGACACCCTATTTCCCTAAGACAGGAATAGTTACAGATGGCTCTGAGTCACCATGTGGATATGAGAATTAAACTCAGGTCCTCTGGAGGATTGACAATTACTATTAACTTCTGAACCATCTCTCTAGGTCTAAGATATGCTATTTTTGTTTTACACTTAAAGAATATTTATAGGAAAAAAAACCCACTTGTCTATAAATGTGAAAATACATCAGAAATTCTATTTCAATTTTAATCAGCATAAGTGCACATTTTAAACATTATTACTAGCATTTTATATGCATTATTACTATTATTGTTATGTTATTATTATGTTATGCATTATTACTATCATTTTATAGCCACATTTCAGTGTATGAATATGGTCTAAATATGAATATAATCTTGATAGCTATATGCTATTCCACAAGGTTACTATAATTTTATTAGCCGTTCATTTATCTCTTTAAGATTAAATATTTTTAACTGAGTGAGCTTTCATTCCTTTTCTTTTCTCCCATACACTAAAGCTATTAGAATGTTGCATGCTCAGAAAGAAAGTTTAATATACTATGCTTATGACCATATAAAACCCACTGAATAAGAACTCTAAAATTATTTCTCTTTCATCTTCTCCAGTAAGCATTTCATTGAGTGTGATTCAGGCCACACATTCTGACTAATATGGCTAATCCTCTGCCTACTCTCAACTTGCTCTAGACTTTGTCTTTCACTCCAAACTCTGTCCTGCAATACTTCCTATGACCTTGCCAATCATTTCCACACAACATTTCTTTCCCTCAAAGATCTAATTTCCAGGAAAGAATTCACTCTAATTAAAAATATAAAGATACTCAAGTACCAAGTATTAAAATATTCTTTTAACTTAAAGCAAAGATGGTTGGGTGGAATTTTATTCTTAATCTTATTTGATTGCAATAAGTTTACGAAATGAAAATTGAAAAGAATCTTGTTGGTATTTTACCAAATTGTTTAATATTCTACTATTAAGTGACATGGTGTGAATATTCTTAAACCAGCATTACTTCTACCTGACATGTTTGAAACAAAATGTCATCTTTTTTCAAAGAATTCAAAGAAAGGATAGTTGATGTTATTCAGAATTACATAAAAATATGATTCACAAGAAAAGTTACTTTGTTTACACTTGGAAGGAATGAACCTCTCTGATTTATGATAAGTTCATATAACCTCTATTTCTGAATTTATGATTTGCTTTTATTTATCTAATTGGGAAATTTAAAAGTTTCACATTTCTAGTCAAAACAGCTATCAACACACTGACAACCAGAAAATTTCTTATCATAAATCTCAAATATAGTTGATG
This sequence comes from Bramus lutescens, assembly GCA_001685075.1. Classification (NCBI taxonomy): domain Eukaryota; kingdom Metazoa; phylum Chordata; class Mammalia; order Rodentia; family Cricetidae; genus Bramus; species Bramus lutescens. Next base: position 14,173 of record LOEQ01010603.1, on the reverse strand, counting down.
TGGGATTCCCCTCTGTATGCTGTGAATACCATTGGTTAATAAAGANTTAAATTAAGATGTAAGAGTTAGCCAATAAGAAGCTAGAGCTAATGGGCCAAGCCATGATTTAAATAATATAGTTTCTGTGTGATTATTTTGGGGCTGAGCAGCCGGGAAATGAACAAGCAGCCTCTTTACAACATATAGTAATTCTCTTATAACATTGAATTGAATGATTTCATGTAAGTCTGTCAAAAACTATATCTGTAAGTACCTGGTACATACCAGTATGTCTTCATATCCTCCTCACTGCTAGAAAGTACATTTTCCATTACTGATTCAAGTATTTTGGTAGCTTTAAAATTTTATTCCCAATTGCAGATCACAGAAAAGTTGATTACTGTGGTCATATTACAGATGAACCGACTGCATGATGACCCAGTTTTCATACAAACTTAAACACACAGTCCTGGAACACTGATGTTTTGTCCTCCGATCTGGATAGTAATGCTGGAAGAACTGAAGACCAACAACTGCACAACACAGCATGCAATTTTGTACAGCCACAACAGAAACAGCAGCAAGGGAAGCATCAAAAATCTCAGACAATGTAAGAGAAGAGCCTCATGTCCCAAATGATAACAACTACATGTACTCTGAAAATATCATTTATCAAGTTCTAAAACCTAGAAAACAAGAAGACTTTGAGTGGCCTATTTTTGAGGAAGAATAATTTCTCCAGTGAATACTACCAAAATTTAGTTTTAGGTACATGTGTCTTCTACTTGAAACTGGCATTTTTGCCATTGACTGTTGTCAAGATATTTGCCAATGTCCTCCATAATGCTTTAAGTAAGCTGACTTTAATATAATATACATTTCAAATGACATTATCTATATCCTATACTTAGAAAACAAGAATACTGATTGACATTTTGAATATAGTGTAGAGAAGGTAACAAGCTCATATTTGCCCAACCAGCTCCAGTCTTATCTTTTCCTGTGCAAGTTGGTTATGCCCACTATGACACAAAACACTATCTGAGATATTGGTTTTTTTTCTAAAATTATCACAAACAATAAAATTTGCTCCTATATGTTCTGGGAGTAGACTTTTTTACAACTAGTTAAGTCATAGAACACTTGCCAAATGTGGATGATGCCTTGGACTCAATCCCCAGCACTGCACAGCAAAACAACAAAAATAGGAGAATTTTTAATTGTTGAGTAATTTCTGCCCATTTGGCAAGGACAGAAGTAAAAAGTTTTATCCCTTGGTCTTCTGTCTGATGCATAATAGAAACCCATGACACAAGACCTGGAAGGTTTTCAGTTAGAGGGACTCCTTCTAGAATGAAACACACACAAATGATAGAGCTTCACACCAGGAGCTAAGCAGTCATATCTGCTAGTGAATAGAGGACATAACCATTCTACTGGCTTCAACTACAGAGAAGGGAAATGAGAACAATAGAAGCTCAGTTTCCTTGGAGACTCTACAAAGACTAACCATGTATACTTGAACCTGGATCGCTTTAATTAACAAAAGCAAAGGACATCATAAACCACATGAAGCTAAGTTAAGTGCTAGGTATTTATGAAGCATTCTTTAATATCTTCAAAGATCAAGCAAGTCAAATCCAACTACTAATATGAGAGTAAATATATGTATATTTCCTAAATAATAGTAAACAATTGTGTACTGATGCAGTGGAGAATTTGATGGGGCTAACTAAACAGAAGGGAAGAGTGAGAATACATGCTTACCTCTTTTATCACCTATGGTCCACAAGCATTCTTTATCCATTTTACACCTAATTTTACTNCTGTAAAGACAAGCACCAGCCAACATTTGCCTATTAGATTCTCCTGTCTGCTCTCTATATACCATAAACAGGAGCAGCAAAATGAAAGAAGAATAATACTGTACATTTAAAACACCCGTACTGCATAGACCTACAGGAAGATTTTCTCCAGTGTCATCATTGTACTGCGCTAAAGGAAGCAGCAACATGATAGGGGAACAAGAGAATGGAAGCAATAAATAACCCGAGTGCCTCACCTTAAGTAAATAACATCCTGTATAATGTTTCTTTAATAAAGACAATTGAACTTGACCTCACTGAGTAAAGAAAGCTAAGATTCCCAGGAAACCACAAATAACCTCACACTGAACATGTGAAAACAAAGAAGCAAAACATTAAGAAGTTGATCTCTGAATACCACGTGTGTATCAATTACCTTTTCTCTATATCTAAGCTTTAATAGTCTGTCTCTTCACGGATAAAGAAACCAAAACATTAACAGTTTATGTTGTCTGTTTGCTTTTATTGTGGGTTTTACTTGAATTAAACCATCACCATATAGATGGCTTTTAAAGCATTTAACTCATTTTCCCCCTTTCAGGCTGTGCTACAGACATTATGACATGACTCAGTGAGGGGAAATAGGATCTGGTCCACCAGGTTACATTTGCTAGTAAGTAATCCCTCCAAGTGTTTTATTTCAGCAAAGATCAATCTGAACAAAGATTGAAAGTGAAAATGTGACTTGAGAAGTGAAGGAAGGAAAGGCAGCCATAAATAATGTGTCAAGTTAGAGAGATGATAGATAAAACCTTACACACAAATACAGCATAAAGAGATCCTAATTATTCTAATGTGATTTAAACACACAAGTCTATAAAAGAAAACACACCAATGTGGTTCCCTACCACTACAATTTTAGAATTATTCAGACTTCGTTATTGTTATTTAATTTTATGCCTCTATCCAATTTTTGAAAACTTATTAATATGCTATTAACTGAAGAGCACTATTTATTAGTTATTTTAATTAGCGAGTACATTTTGACGTCAGAAAATAAACACTAATTTCTGAGTCCAATTCAGAAAATATTGTTTTGAACAGTTAGCATGTACTTTATTGCTGTGATTTTAGACTTAATGATAGTAAAGTGCATGAATATAATGGAAATAATGGAATTAGAAGTCAGGGGAAAATCTTGACTTGGTCTTTTGTTTTGATATGATAATGCATTTTTCAGTGCCTTGGTAGAATGATTATATTCAGAAAATCAATTGTTAAAACCTCATTCATGCTTTGTAATTATAACTAGGGTATGTAATCAAAACTGAAAGACACATCTCCATATGTTATTAAACAGTGATTAAGTTTTGATTGAAATATCTACTGAGAACAGCTAATCTCTTAGTATAATCATGATTGGCTGCCATACAGCCATGTTCTAGAAATAGATGTTTCTACTCAAGAAAATTTCTCTTCAGGAAATTAACTACTATAATTTTAAATTAAATGTTTTAAATGTCTTCCTATTAGGGATTCTGTTCAGATATGGAGAGCTAAATCTCACTGCTACCTTTCAAAAGCATCTCTTTAAAGTATATCATCATACATTCAATCATGAGGCGCAGGATGGATACTTTTTAAGGACATCCTCTCTTCTGATTTATAAATGTTTGCTCCCAGGTGGTTACTCACCAACAAACGTAACTGACTCCAAATAACCCTTTCATATTTTGTAGTCTGCTGAGAGTATACTGGCCACTGAATTTTAACAAAATTTCATTGGTTTCCAAACATTTTCTCAGTGGTAGGCAACAAACTTCATTTTTATTTTGGCTGCTTTCCAATAGACTAGAATGCAACCACTTCGATTTAAAGACATTTCTCGCTAAAGACACAGGTGGCCGATGAAGGTTCAGCAAAAAACAACAAATTTTGACCATACTGCAGGAAGTCGACAGCAACTTACCAGAATTTCTTTTTGATACCATCTTCAAATTTGTACTGACTGCAGAACAGATCACCAGGGCCAGAAGAAGTAGCAACTTCATTGTTCACGTTCTTTGGCAGCTGAGACACAAAACAAAAGAAAATAAAGTTTGAACCACAGTTGTGGGACACTGGTTTGTACCCTGTCAATTGTATTTTAATAAAACGCTGATTGGCCAGTAGCCA
>LOEQ01010600.1:0-12176 GCA_001685075.1 Bramus lutescens | reverse complement strand
TTCCATTTTCTGGTGTCCTTTTATATTAGGGGCATAGATATTCAGGATTGAGAATTCATCCCAATGAATTGTTCCTGTTATGATTATAAAGGGTCCATCTCCATCTCTTCTGATTGATTTTAGTTTGAAGTCAATTTTGTTAGATATTAGTATAGCCACACCTGCTTGTTTCTTAGGTCCGTTTGATTGAAAAACCATTTCCCAACCCTTTACTCTGAGGTAATATCTGTCTTTTAAGTTTAGGTGTGTTTCTTGTAAACATCAGAATGTTGGATCTTGTGTTCATATCCATTCTCTTAATCTATGCCTTTTTATAAGTGAATTGAGTCCATTGATATTAAGTGATATTAATGATCAGTGGTGGTTAACTCCGGTTTCTTGTTTATTTGCTTGTTTGTTTATATATTTATTTATTTAGTGGTGGTAGAGTTTGTCTGTTTCCCTTCTTTGAGTTGTGCTGGTGGAGGGCTGTTAGATGTCTGAGTCATTGTGGGTGTTGTTGGCTTCCTTGGGTTGTGATTTTCCTTTTAGTACATTTTGTAAAGCTGGGTTTGTGGCTACATATTGTTTAAATTTGTTTTTACACCAGAATATATTGTTTTCTCCATTGATGGTGAAAGAAAGCTTGGCTGGGTATAGTATTCTGGGCTTGCATCCATGGTCTCATAGTTTCTGCAGCACATCTATCCAAAATCTTCTGGCTTTCATGGTTTTCATAGAGAAGTCAGGTATAATTTTGATAGGTTTATCTTTATAAGTTACTTGAACTTTTTCCCTTGCAGCTCATAATATTCGCTCTTTATTCTGTATGGTTTGTGTTTTGATTATTATATGGCAAGGGAATTTTTTTTATCCAGTCTATTTGGTGTTCTGTATGCTTTTGGTACCTTCATAGGAATATCCTTCTTTAGGTTGGGAAAATTATCTTCTTTAGTTTTGTTGAACATATTTTCTGGGCCTTTGAGCTTTAATTCTTCTCCTTTTTCTACACCTATTATTCTTATGTTTGGTCTTTTCTTGGAGTCCCAGATTTCCTGGATGTTTTGTGTCTAGAATATATTGGATTTGCTATTTTCTTTGATCAGTGCATTTATTTCCTGTATAGTATCTTCAGAATCTGAGATTCTTTCTTCTTTCTCTTTTATTCTGTTGGTTTTATTTGTCTCTGTAGTTTCTGCTTATTTTCCCAGATTTTCCATATCCAGCCAGCCCTCAGTTTGTGTTTTCTTCATTGCCTCCATTTCAGTTTTCAAGTCTTGAACTTTTTCCATTACCTGTTTGATTGCTTTTTCTTGGTTTTCTTGGGCATCTTTGAGGGATTCATTCATTTCTTCTAAATTTTTGTTAGTCTTCTCATTCATTTCTTTAAAGGAGTTTTTCCCATCCTGTTTAATGTTCTCTAACACTTTCATAATGTTATGTTTGAAGTTTATTTCTTCTACTGCTTCTGGATTAGGGTGTTCAAGTCTTTCTGTTGTTTGTTCACTGGATTCTAGTGTTATCATTTGCTTTTCAGATTGTTGGAGGAATTCTTGCATTGGACCATGCCCATCTCTTCCTTCAAATGCTGTTAGGAGAGTCTTGGTGGCTTGGTTCAATCTTTGCTGTGGCTAACTGTGTACTTGGGGTTTTTTCTTGGTCTGCCCTCTCTTAGGTCCCCTCAGTCCTGGAGTTGGTTCTTAGATCCTCTCCAACCTGAAGTAGGCTGGATCTAAGGAACCCACAGATGGAAAGAAGTGCTTGGGGGGCAAGTTGGGATGTGATAAGTAGAGGAAGGAAGTAGCCAGGGAGAAGCCCTACTGAATGGCCAGAAAGTTTAGGGGATTTGAGGGTGCCTGTGCTCCCTTCCCGGAGCATCCAGCTGGCCAGTCGGGCACACACTTACCCCTCTGGATGGATCTCCTGGTACAGGATCAGGGCCACTTGCTGGCCAGGGACCTCACAGATAAAAGGGCACTAGGTACAGGCTCAGTCTATACCTCTTTTTTTTTACAATACAGAAATGTATTCTTAAATCCCGAGGATCATCTTATTAAATTATAATCAGCAGGATATTTAGAATACTTATTTCTCATTCTCTGTGGGAGTTTAGAAGCATAATGTCAATAAGGTTCAATTAGTAAAAAACAGATGCATATTACATTGAACAAACTATACTAATGTCTTTCAGTATTCATTCAATACAGTTCTTAAAAATTCTTGTAGTTTGTAATAGTGTAGTGAAGTCCAAGCAATAGGTTTGTATGTGACGTAAGGAGTTCTTGTTTGACACAACAATAATGCCTTTTTGTCATGACAGCTTTGTCAGAAAACATTTTGATCAAAATATTAGGCACCAAGTACTTATCAAATTATTTTAAAATAGCTTATGTGTATATAACTGATTAATATGAACAAAAATCGGTAGGGAATCATTTAGTTTAAAAAAAATCCACTAAAACTAGTATATTTGAAGTTCTCAGTGCATTGGGTAATGTGTGCACATCCTTTTTAAAGTCTTATTTTGGAGGAGCTAGAGAGATGGCTTAGAGGTTGAGAGCACTGACTGTTCTTCCAGAGGTACTGAGTTCAATTCCCAGCAACAACATGGTGGTTCACAACCATCTTTAATGACATCTGGTGCCCTCTTTGGCCTGCAGTATACATGCAGGCAAAACTCTGCATACATAATTATTAATAAATAATTCTTTTTTTAAAAAAGTCTCATTTTATGCCTATATGAACCCAATATCTTTCAACTATGTTTGTTATATTTAGTCTATATATACATAAGTTCTATTTTCAAAAATACTTCTGGGGCTTGCATGGTGACTCAGTAGGTAAAAGCATCTGCAAGCAAGCCTGATCAATTACATTTATTTCCAAAATCACATGTTTGAAGAAAACTGACTTCTGTGGGTAGTTCTCTAGGATGCACAAATATGCTGTGGCCATGTGATCATGCTCTAACTCCATATGCAAACAAATAAATTTATGTAATAATAATATTTAAGAGAAATCAGATAATTGAAGTTGAATATCTTTGTATTGCTCTACAATTTCTAAGAATGTGCAATAGTGAAGGGAGAATCTATGAACTCAAAACATAGTTTGGAATATTTTTAAAGTGTGTTTATCTAGAAAGTGGCTTTATAAAGGACTATCCTTGGGAGTTTAGGTACTTACCAATACGAGAACATATTGCTCAATAACATTGAACATTACTACTTAATCAGAATGCTTATCAGAATAATCTTGCAACTTTTTGTTGATTTATTAGAGGTTTTATGCAACACAAGCACGAAACACCTAGGAAAATCTTTGTTTCTAATCTTGATTAAAAGAATTATGGCTTATTACTGTAAAATAGTAATTATAGGTTAAAAAACATAAAATAGTCAAAAATGTTAAGAGTGTCTAACAGTGGACAGAGAAAGTGAAAAAAACTGAGAAAAATATTGTTATTAGTATCTACCTAATTTGACTTCACACTACAAATTCTGAGTAATTTTCATGTAGCATGTACTTTAAATGTACCCCAAAGTCATTTTAATATCCCTTGTTAATAATCTATGAAGCCTCTGTCAGCTCATTCTTTTGGTCAGCATAGTGTAGGTCACATAGACATTGACCTCATGATGAAGATGGAACCTGATATAAAGGGATCTCGGAAAGCAGACATTTCTAAGAGGGAGTCTTTAATGTGTGTTCATGTTCTGAAAAAAAATTTAATTGTAATGATACAACAAATAACAGAAGCAATTTAAGAAAAGGAAGGTTGACTTTGCTTTACACAGTCTTTAATGTGGGGAAAGCAGGAGGCAGAAAACTAAGCAGGTATTACCCTGCAGCCCCAGTCGTGAAACAGAGAGATGAATTCTGGTCCTTAGGCAACTGTCTTCATTCATTCAGTTCGGAATTTCAACTCATAAAATGATATTTCCTTAATTTTATTAACTTAATCTACAAAATCCCTCAAAGTCATACCCAGATGCTAACTAAGTCTAGATAATCCCACTTAAACAAGTCGAAAGGATTATTTCTGAATGATATAAGTTCTTTGAGAGACTTAAAGAAAGAATAACCAAGGCTTGATTTCAACTCTCATTTGTTTTATCTACTTCCATTTTGGAATTTGAAACATACTTTATAGAAGCAAGTGTGGTCTATGTGAGTATGGAAGAGAGGTAATGGCTCAGAGATCATTAGCATTCATGTACACACATGAATTAAGTATCAAGTGGAAAAATAATACCTTAAGAAAACATGTGACAATGGTTAGAATGAGCACTACAAAGATTTTAAAAACTGGTAGACAATGGATCCAGGTGAACCCAAAATATTTTAGTTTTACCCTATGTGACATATAAGTCCATTTTCCTGTTTTATGGGTGAAATGAGAATAATTTTCTTAGTAAAATCTGTCTGTATAATACATTTGTAAAGAGGCATGTACAGGCAGAACAAGAATCCTATACCAGACATTATCAGTTTCAGAGTGATTTATATCTTTTACACATTCATTGTAAAGACAACTGCTGCCCCTTATGGAAGTCTGTTTTTTAAAAGACAATGCTATGAGTGAAAGGTACAAAATATCATGCCAAACTCTAGGCTTTAACTAGAGTATGTACATATTCCAAACCATTTGTTCTTTTTGACTTTCAAATTTGTTGTTTTTAAAGTCAATGGCATAATTAATGTAGTATTTATGCATCAAACATTAAAAATTCATCTACTCAAAAGGGGTTTTGCTAGTACTATTTTAACTCATGAGATATATTCACTATTAAACAATTCCTTAATATTTATATGAAGTCTTTGAGTTTAAATATAGCAGAAAATTGAGATCCTCAATGTCTTTGAAACATAAGTTGTAAGATACTCTATTTGATGAAGCATCATATAAACTTGGATATTGACCATTGTCCAATATTTTATTAGCAATCTACAAAGAGGTTTGAAAATATTAAAAGAATGATGAATCTAAATCAATTCATGACATTTCAAATCTACAATTTTTGCCAAAAATGTTCATACCTAGGTAAGATATATAAAATTTTGTATATTTCAGAATTGCCAGGAAGTTTTTATGGACTGAAAGCATAGAGTTCTTTTCCATTTAATCATCTTTCTTAGGGTATGTGTTTTGTAGTTACATGATATCAACATCACTCATTTTAATGGTTTCATATTATTCCAGTTTATGGATGTACCTTAGTTTATTGCTGGTGAAAAAAGTCAATTGTGGCCATTTTTCAAATTAATTTTTACCTCTTTAATCATTCATATGCCTTTTATTACCTATCTAATTCTTCATGTCCCATCATTCAAATTACTTTTACTATAACATTTCTTGGAGATGTGCCTACCACAATAACTCAAAAATTGTTAGTCTTCCTGAAATATTATGTCATTTCCCATCTTTGTAGTCAAATATGTCTTTTTTTTAAAAGGAGATTGTATTAGATGAAAGTTTGAAGGTAGGAGAGTTTGGATTCTACAAAAAAAAAAGCCCCAAATAGACTATCTGGGAGTCTATCATTACTTCATAAAAAGCATTTGAAACAATAGTTTATAACAGATTCTGACTATATAATGCACAGTTTTGCTATATATTTTAATAACATGGAACAGACAACAAATACCATGTTACCTTAATGTGTGTTTTGGGTGTGGTATGTTTTGTGGTATGGTTTGCATGAACATGCATATGAATTTATTTGTGAATGGGTTCACTCATATGTGTATGTGTGTGTGCATATGTGTTCATGTTGCATGTGGAGACTTATGGTAATATAAGGAATGGATATATTCTTCAGCAATACTTTAACTAATACACTTGAGAATCTATGCTGCTAATTATTGCTAAAATATATTCAACTAGCCTGCAAAGAAGTTTACTATAGGATGTTATATATACTCTTATGTAATCAAAGGGCTCACAACTTCTTCAGGACTGTTTGATCTTTGGAGGATGATTTTGATGAGTTAGGCAGACCAAAGGTCCATGATTGTTCTTCAAGGTTATTTGCTATAAAGACTTTTATCTGTATGATATGTATCTCATCTTGAGATTGTTGTTTAACTATGCTGTCTAGAATGTTGCTTCTTTATCTACCTTGTTAAGACTCCAGCAACTAGCATGGAAAAGGAACGGACTTCTTTAAGAAGAGATTTTCAGAGAGTTGTAACTGTTGGTGTCAGACCATACTACAAAAGGTAGACTCACTAGGAAATGCGATCTATCCTGAATAGCTGAGTTTATTAATGTTTCTGGGTGCTGTTGTTTAGAAAAAAATCAGTGAATACCTAACGTGGCACAAACAAAGAACTTGTCTTCTAGGGACAGTGACAATACCTAGTTCTTTAGGAAAGATAGTACCTTGTTTCTTTTCCGTTGCTTGTGTGGAACTTTTTGATGCTTTTCTTTTGCTTTAATAATGACTGGCTTCATTGCCCTGGCTGGTCAGAGATTCTCAGGATCAGTTGATTCTCATTGCTCATCCTCATTGAGAGACTAGATATTATAGGTACCCAGCAGTATGTTCATCATCATTAAAGAATGAGTCTAGACACAGATGAATTACAGTCATCTAGTCAATTGCTATGACTGAACACTTTTATTATGATCAGTAAAGTCAATGGATTGAATTAAACAAACTTATGGAACCCTTGAATTCTAGAATTCTATAACTTGAGCAAATGAGAAACATTTTAAGAAAATAAAATGCATATAAATTATCTGTTCCTATTTTTTTCTTGAACTATAATTTAACTTTAAAAAGTTAGGAAAATACATTTTCCAAAATATATGGATAGTTTTTTTTGTTGAAGAGAGATTATTTTGAATGTACTCCAAGTAGAAGCAAAAGCTTTTTGACTTTCTGCAAGCAATTTATAATGAATATACAATTTCAGAAGTTGAAATTTGTTAGAGACTTGAAAAGATTTAATGCCAGAAAAAAGATTCTCTTATTTTAGCTTCACAAAATAAAAAAAAAATTCTTACATATCAAGTGTGCACATCCAGATATACTTAAGTGATTATACAAAAAGAATAAATAAATAAATAAATATATATATATATATTCAAAGTATTGTGCATTAAATTCATAGGTTTATTTCATTTCTTTAGTAGATGTGTGAGAATATGCATATCTGAAATAATTGTGACATTATGAAGTTTAAATATTAATATAATTGCTATTGTTCCTAAAGACCTAACTAATAGTTATATCAGAAACTTGAAATAAACCCCATTGTACTGTGTGATTTAAAGTGTTTAAATGCTTTTATTTATAGTAGGTATAATATACAGTTATATGTGTGTGGGTCTCTCATTTATTTTACCATTAGGTACTAGGGGCATAGAAAATTCAGGCCACTAGGGCTGCCCAAACTGATGACATTAGAGTTATCACAATCAGTTAAAGAATAAAATTCATGAATGACAGAGGGTGCGATTTAAGAAGAAATTTAGCATAGATTTTAGGTGGAACCTTAAGAGGGATAGGAGGATAAGAAAGGTGAGAGAAAATAAAAAGACTTATATTGTAGGAGAGGACCCAGGAAATTGTTTACCATTGACCAATTATTCTAGGAATTTTTAAAAAATGACTTATGGTAGATGAGATATAGGGAATAGGATAAACTTGTGGATTCAGCTGTCCCAGAGGTGATCATTTAGGTTATAACAAGGAAACAGGAAAGAGTGCTATTTCTGGCAACTCCTGCCACCAGCAAGAAAAATCTAGAAGCCATTCATGGGTATCCTTGCTATACTTCACCACTTCCCATCACCTTGTCTCATCACTTTAATTCCTGTGCACAATGTGCAATTAAAAGCTCTTCTTAGCATTCTCCTTTCTTCAAACACTTATTGTGTTTTTGTGCTTAGAAGACTTGAACTTCTCTCTCGGTGCTTTACAAAATAAATGGTGAATTCTTATGGATTAACATTCCATACGAATGAATAATAAAAAGGTTGTGCATGTGCACAATTGAAATTTATTAAACTTTAATGAAAAATGAAATAGGACTAGGAAAAATTATGAGGAATGAGGGAACCCAGACTCAGAAAAAAAGTAATGCAACCCTAGAAGACAAATATTAAATGTTCTGCCTCATACAGATAATAGCTTCCATTCTTTCATCTTGTATACTTTACTGGAGTATCTGTGTGAGCTAAGACATTGCATAAGGGCCAAGGGAGGAGTAAAGTAGAACACATATAAAATGAAAATAATAAGGAAAATGCAAGGAACAAAAAATGACAGATAAGGGGGGAATGAATACAATGAGACAATGAGATGGGGAGGGGACTATTAAGGAAAATGAAGGGTATATGAACAAAATCAGGGTGACATATTATATCTTGTATTTCAGTTAAATAGAATTATTGCAAAAAAAAAAGGTTTAAAAGGGACATAGCATCATTGCTGGATATTGTAGGTCCTAAAAGTTGTGGATTACAAAATGGAAATTCTAGTTCTTGTTATAGGATGTCTCAGTAGGAGACCAGGGAGGGCTCAGAGCTTTCATTCTAAGATATAAGCCTGCTTCACAGAGTGACTACATATCTGGTACTGTAAACCTGGTGAAAAAATGCATGAGTGGGGAATTCATAGGGCATTGGCAAGAAGTTACAACTGTTATTTAGTTAAGTTGATGTAATATTAAACTACCTACTAAATATTTTTGCATATTCCTTTCCAGACAGAGTCCAGTGTCAGACTGAATCAGAAAGACTCTCTTTGCTGACACAGGCAGTAAATTCAAATATCCACAGCTGCTCAACATGCTGAAAAGAAGTGATTATGAATGTTCAGCCTTGTGGCTTGATCAGCATTATGCACAAAGGGCAAATGTAAGACCTGATCATAGGACACTATTTTCTGGGCATGACACAGCTCTCATAGTCTTGAACTCAGAGTAGTGATGGGTCTGTGTAATGTTGGCCCTGTCAAGGGTCATCATAACTGGGTGAGAAGATCATAGATTGCTATTCCTCACTGATGAACCACTCTGTTTTATTATTTTAATGATATGGTTTCTGTTGACATTGCCAACTTTATCATCGTGTTAATAATGGGCATTGAATACATTCTATTATCACTTTCTTATTTAAAAATATCATTTTATAATGATTTTATTAAAGAAAACTCAAAGTACAGAAAAAATAAATTTAAAAAACATAAAAGATCTTTTTGCCATGAATTTAATACATTTTCTAGAGTTATTTCTAGGTTACATAGATATTATGTTCATAAACATTGAGTAGTTTTATTAATAAAAACCAAGTAATGAAAACAAACTAATTGTCCTGTAACTGAGGAATAAGGTGGTACATCCATAGAAGAAATTTCAACAGTGTTGGGCCTCATGAGACTTGGGCATGAGGCCCAGTGTAACTTCCTAAGCCTGACTTGAGTTTGGTGAGGCCAAGTGTAACTTCTTGAGCTTAGCTCGAGTTTGGAGAAATGTCTCTGGCTACACAACCTGGGTCCTCCTTTGCCCAGCCACCACTAATGTGGCAGAATATTATTGGCCCTTGTTCCTTGTTCCATCTTACCCATCCTAGGCTTCTCACTCCCTATCTCAGCCCATATAAGTTCCTACCTGATGCAATCAAATGAGCTTTGACAGACTCCCTACTCAGTGTGGGTGTTTCCCCCAGGTGGTCAGTGCGGAGGTCTGGGTTATCTGACACTCACCATCCCTTTCAGCCCCAGGGAAAGTCCAGCAGTCCAGCTCTGCCACTGCCCTTTCTGCCAGAGAACCTGGCAAATAGAAAGATTAGAAAGCAGCAAAAGTAATGTCTACTAAGGAAAAAATAAAACTATCATTGTCTGTCTGTTGGAAATTAACTGAGATATAAAAAACAAGCAATCCTATGCAATGCCAGAAAATTCAGTATCTGAGTTCAGGAAAACAAGCAACAAAATTTACCTTCTGTAAGTTTTAAAATTAAAAGAAAACAAACACTGAATTATCGACATCTTTCCCATTTTCCTGAGGTCCATTTCAAGCAGAAGGCTTTTACATTTCAGCACTTTTGTCAGTAGATACACAGGTCAGTCTCAATCAGTTATCTGCCTTTAGCACTTTCTAAAATTCAACATGCATACATGGAAATCTGTGCATGCATGAACACTCACCTTTGCTCAGCTAATAATACCTGAGTTCAGCGTGAACATGAAGGACCTTTGCAAAACTACAATTTTATTGGTAGTTTTATTGGGAATAAAAGACAGTATAAAGAAGACATTTCTTGAAGAGCTTCAAACTCTTCTAGACTTTTCTGTGCCATTTTTGGATACTTTCTTCTTTTCAATACTACCGATAACATATGAGAATTTCCTAAGATTAACATAGACACTATTCCTCTGTCTATTATGACAGACCAATAATTATCCCAATAAAATTTCAACATAATTCTCCTTCACCTTTAGTGACATCCCAGTCTCATTGTGTTTCTGAATAATAACAGAAAAGTTCAGAAAGCCAATCTGATGGCAGGTCCTGTATTTATCACTGAACACTTCTCTAAAATAAAAGCTATTGATTCTTAACTGTGCTTATTACCGCAATTTTCAACCTAACTATGTAATCAAAACAGTTTCATCCCAGCATTTTTGTGGCAATCATATATCATTAATGGCACTCAAGATAGCTTCTCATAGACATGCCTTAAAATTTCCAGTCAATTCTTTTAAATGATTTTGGAGCAGAAGTCAGTGATAAAGATAACTCATCAGGAGAAAAACTTTTATTGATAATCAGAAGAAAGGAGATGAAAGCTTGTTATTTTTATATAGCATTTTAAATGAAAACATTCTTCTATTTCATGAAGGTTGAAAACGTTGCCTCAATTTTGTAAACAAACAGTTTCAAAGATAATTGTTGAAAAGAAAAGATCCATCCCTTTTGTTCTTCATATAAGAAGATGAAAATTGTCTTGGTACTGATGTGTCCCATCTTATTATTTATGAACTACCTTTACAGCTAGGCATAGGGCATTTTCATGAGACATAATTTATAGGTAGAGGAAATAAGAACACTTATATTTTAGAGTTATTTTGTTACTCTACCAAATTACCTCAAAATGTCTTGCAAATTAAAATACTTTGACATTCAAAGTACACCTTTTTTCTTATTCCTTCTGTTAAAACCTTTGTCAGTCCACTTCTGACGTTTCATTTGTCTATGTAGCTCCTGCATTCATAAATGGATTTTGAGTTGACTGGCACCTGCAGTGCATGCATTTGCCTTTCTGCCATAACAATAAGGTACATAGGCATGCAAATAATTTTTCTTGCTTAAGTAATTTATAATATATATATATTGCTTATATAAATTATATTATTTTGTCCCTTTTGAAGAGTTTATTAAGTTTCTGACACCCCTAAAATGTTGGATCATTATTGATACTCTTTATTAAGAAATAGAGGATATTTTTGCTCAATATCAATCCTATAACACATTTACTCATTATCTTATTTAATAGTCTATTGAAATCCTTATTTCTTCTATCATAGATCATACTGTGGTATTTTAGAAAATATCTTCTATACTTTTTAAAATATAACACACCATAAAATCATCAAATCCTATTTACATCTTTACAGTAAGAGTTACAACGTATAAATGTCATAAATTCTGTAGTAACAGTACTAGTTTTTAGTGTACTGACACCAATGTTTTGGCTAATGGAAAAAGCATAAATCTCATCTATTTTTTCAGATATGTTATAGAACCACCAGATTCAATATTTTAAAGCATCCAAAAATCTGAGAGCACATTCCTGAACTCACACAGTTTCTGGATCAGAACATGGGCAGGCCTTAGCACAAGTTTAGTTTCAGACAAAAACTATTTACATAAATCTTGCATTATTTCACAACTTACACCAAAAAATGTATTTAGGAAAAGGATGTGAAAAGGGTGTTTAAATTTTCTAAGCTGAATTTCCTTATCTTTACATTTAGATTAATACTACTTATTCATATATGAATTTCATTTGCTGGATTGTATTTAAACTTAATTATTGAAGTTCAATGTTTCTGAAACAGCACATCTCAAACCCTTTAAACATTCAGTTACAGAGGATTATCTTTTTTTCCTTTTTGGTTATTTCTTTATTATTATTATTATTATTATTATTATTATTATTATTATTATTATTATTATTATTA
>LOEQ01010599.1:93137-106284 GCA_001685075.1 Bramus lutescens | reverse complement strand
ATCCATCCATCCATCCATCCATCCATCCATCCATCCATCCATCCACCCATCTACTTGTCCCTTCATCCATCTACCCACCCATCCATCTATTCATCCATCCATGCATCCACCCGTTTACCCATCCATTGACCCACCAATTCACTGTTAAGTGATAATATGAAATCAATCATATTCAATCTCATCATATCATAAAGCATTCAATCAGAAAACGTTCAAACCAAATAGAGAGCTTTACTGGTTTGTATTTTAAGCAGAGTCATCAGAACACTTTGCTGAAAGTCTTTCCAAGGCCAGAGGATTGTGGTCAGTGACACAGAGTTCTCAATGGCTATGGGACACACTGTTCAGACTTTTCTCCTCAATCTTTAAGCCATCATGACATTTCTTTGGAGGCACTCAGAGCACAGCAAAATCTGGAGTTGAGTCTGATGTCCAATGGACACCGTTTGCCTCTCCTGAGTGAGACCTGCTCATGGTGTTGCTATAGTGGGTTGTTTTTCCTATTCAATGTTCTTTTCCTTTCTTCTTTTCAATGACTTGGACTGAAGTTCCTTTTGTCTGTTTCTGCTACTTTCCTTTTTTATCCTTCTTAGGCATTTCTCTCAATAAATCTCTTATGTATCTGTGGTGGTTTGAATGAGAAATGTCCTCCATAGGCTCAGGTATTTGAACACTTGTTCTATAGTTGGTGGCATTGTTTAGCAGGAAGTATGTAACTGGTAGTGGGCTTTGAGATTTAATAGCCTTATCTTACTTCTAGTTCATCCCCTCTGTTTCTTGCTTGTGGCTAAAGATGTGAACTCTCAGGTTCTTGATCCTGCTACCATGTTGAACACTTAAACCCTGGAACTGTAAGCTAAAATAAACTCTTTCTTGCTTAATTTGCTTTAATTATGATATTTTATCATAGCAACAGAAAAATAACCAATACTTATGTTTAATCTCATCTTTGTACCTGCTTCTACCAGGAACTGGATAGAAGCAAGCATCAACTCCTTAGATTTATACACATCACATATATGGATGCATATTCATATTTGACTCATTTTCAGCTATAACCTACAATAATTTCTTGTGTAGTACATCTGTATATGCATGACACTCAGATTTACTGCAGCATATTCCAAGCTCCCTCTAAAATGTACATGCCCATGTGTAACTGTTTAGCTGGCATCTTTACTTGATGTCTCTATATTTAATATTTCATATCAAGCTACCACTTCTATTACTTATTCTGCTTAAGCCATACTGGTTTTCTGCTCTTTCCCAAAATATCAGAAATGCCTCTAGCTTAGAGGATTTCAGGACCTCTTCCCACTGTCTGGATGTTCTTTGCCTGACATGAGTTGGTTCTCACCATTAATCCCATCTCTGCTTCAAATTATTTCTTCCAGGGAACTTTCCCTACACTAACCACACTTCCTATAATAGACCCTATTATGAAACATGCTCTACTCCTACCAGGTTCTATTTCCTTCATGGTACTTACCATTAACTGGCTTTTTTCCAACCTTAAGTTAAAGCAATAAAGAAGAAATGAAGGATAACATCAAAACTGAATGGTGTTGATAATTTATCATAGGGCTAATTCAGCCAATTTAGGATTTATAGTAGATCTGCTTGTGCTGAGTAAAAACTGGGTATTTGGGAAACTCTGAGGATATTTCCTGTCTATGCCTCATCGCTAAAAGGATCAGAGCAGAGATACTGCCAATGTGGGTTATTGTACAGCATCTGACACTTACTGAAATACAAGGAACGGAACTGATGATAAAACCACAAAAGCCAGGGCTAACATGCTACACAAGGTTGTAATATATACAACCTAAACATTATTTAAATTTATTTCCACAGTAGCTGGGTTCTGTTGGTAATTCTTGAGGGTTCCAGGGCAATGAACTAGCCCATGCCCCTGACATTCTTCTCAGAACCTGCGTCCATAATAGAAATATAAAATACTTAGAAGTATCCCTATGCTTTGACATACTGATTTACCCATGGGTAAAAGTTTTACTTAGGTAAGGATAACTATGTAAATGAATGTCTTTTAGTCAATGATTGGAAACTGTTTACCAATAAAGGACTAACTAAATACATTCTAGTATATAAAACAAGAGAATTTGCTGCAGCTGATAAGAATTATGTAGATTTAAACTTTCTAATATGGCAACATGGGTATGTTTTATTACATAAAATAGATATTATGCTTTTGAAGTATATGCTCCTATTAAACACACACACATATATACATGTATATATGTATATGTAAACAGACATAATTATTTATACATAAATACAGAAGAAAAGTCAAAAAGAATATTGCTTTGACTATTGATAGGCTTTCAAATGTGGAAGTTATGAGTGATTTATAATGTTCTGTTTTTATTTTCTATGCTTTGTAAGTATTTTACAATAATAAGATGATTTTTTAATAAGAAGCAAGAATATATAGAACATTCAGAAGTCATTGAATGTTTTCTAGTCAAAACAAGACATCCATTTTACAGAAGAGAGCACTAAGCCCCAGAAGAGGCGCTGACCTGTTAGAGATGCAGATTAAAGAAACTTTCTCTGACTTCAACAGCCCAGTGGGAGCTTAATGAGTGTGTTGATTGATGTGATTGGTTGGAATTGATGTGGCGGAGTCTTAGGGTGACCTCATTCCAAAGTCGATTCATGATAGACAGCTCACAGTGGGAGCAGAAAATGTTCAGCTCCCCCTCTGTATGAATTACGCAAGCCCCTATTTTCCATCGATTGGGGCATACCCCCCCTGCCCCACCCAATCACAAAGAAGCTGATAGAAATTGCCCACAGACATCCCTCTATGGGAATATAATAAGCTACATATTTACAACCACTGTCTAATTTCTAGTGTTCACTGAGGGAAACATTCACCCTAAAACTTATCTTACTTAGATATTTTGAATTATTTTATATGAAATATATTTTGATAGAGGGGCCAGAGCTGCAGTTAATGATAAAAATATTCTAGAGCTAAATGTTGTCATTCTAATATTGTCATAGTTGGTGGTGTTATACCATGTGCTGTTGAGAAAATGTACTGATGATGAACAAGGTAAAACTTGTCTTTTAAGGAGTCCAGGAGTCTCAGGTGCTGTGTCCACTATGTTTGCAAAGCACTTTTCTCATCTCTGAATGACAGGCTGGGGAAAGTGAAGTGGGTGGAGGGGAATATAAGACTTGATACTCCTTAATTGCTAAATGGCCATTAAAATGTAAATCTAAAATTGACCAGAATGCATGCACCCCTGTCTGTCTTCCCAGTCCAGCAGCTCACCCAGTTATGACAGTTATCATCAGTCGAATCCTCTGCTGTCTCTAACAAGGAGAGAAAGTCATACAACTCTGTATGTTCTTATCAAAGAATCAGCAGAGACCACAGACATCCTGCCTCTGTCATATCTTCAGCAGGACAGGTCATGAGTAGAGCTGTGCACTCACGAAAAGGAAAAGTCTAAGACTGTGGAAGGAATGAAAACTTGCCAATAGTTTATTGCTTGCAAAACTATTACTCGGAGAGGGAAAGTTTTATATTTAATAGGTAAATCAGAGTCAACCCAGGAGGTGTGTGACAGGAGACATTTAATTTCCCCCGCAGTGGGACATCTTATTCAATAGATGGTGGCTTAGTTGATGCTTTACCAGCAGCCTTCTGGAGGAAAGTGGTGTGAACTCTAAATTGATTGCATCTGTATCCAGAACTCTGAACTCAGCTGTTCTGAGTTTGTTTTTCTTTTCTTCCTTTCTTTTTTCTAGTAACCTTCTGCAGAACAAGCTATCTTCTCAGGGGTATGACTCACACATATCTGTCCTTTGCCTTTCAGGACATTATCTAACTAGCACAAAACATTCCAGTGCCAAACTGTTGGACTGAAAATATGGTCCAAATGGTTTTGCTCTCTGAAGAGCATTTAAAATTGCTCAGTACATCTAAGTGTCTCAAATATATGCTGCCCTGATTTATACAGGAACACAGACACACATGAGAGGCAGGACTGAATACAAAGTATTCAAACTGTCTCGCAAGCAGCCTTCCTACATACTTTATAAAATAGTTCTTTAATCTTTCATAGGAATATAATTACACAACTCTGCAACAGAAAGATCCTTGGAAATGCAGACAAAAACCCAAGTCCTTGTCTGGACTCCAATTCTAAATGGCTGTGTAGTCTACCACCATACCACCACCCTGAAGACATCTGATAGGACTGTGAAGACTAATCCCTTCCCTGTCCCTTCTTTTTCCTTTCATTTCTTCATTCCTCCTTCCCTTCCTCCTTTCCTTTCGAATGAATGCAGAGCCCATTTGGTAAAATAATTCCAACACGGAAGAACATCCATGTAAAACTCCATTTGCCCAAGCCTGGGAAGTGATAAACTGCCCTGGGTTCAATCTCTGGTTCTGCAGGGCAGGAGTTGCCAACAAAGAACAGGAACAAATGCAGGGAGGGTGACAAACAAGGAAGAGAAATCTCAGCCCCAGTTTGTTCTGAGGCTTAGATGCTGTCCATGTTACTGTTCCAGATACGTAGCCTAGCCTGGGACAGCAAGACATAGCCATTGGGTTTTCCTTGGCAATACATTCTCTTCATCACACCTTGCTATGCTTTGATTCCCACTGTGACAACGAATCTTGGTTTTCAGTTTGATCAAATCTGGAATGAATTAAAACACAAGCCACTGGTCACTGACTCCTGCGGGAGAATTTTTTTTCTTGATCTGATTATTTAAAATAGGACGACTCTCTCTAAATGTGAGCTGCCCCTTCTGGTGGCAGTCCCATTAAAAAGACATGGAAGAAGAACACTTTGCTTTTTTGCCTGCTTGTCCTCACTCTCCCTGGCAAGTTCATCGATCCTGCTGCTGCATTCCTTCGCCAGTATTAGAACCAACTTCTTTGGACTTTTAACATAGACAGAAGACCAGCCACTTGCTGGTAATCTTCTGGTCCTTATTTTCTAGATGGGAAGGAATGAGATGTCTAGACACGGGGCTGAGCAGCTATCAGATTCCCAAGGGTCTGGTGTGAAACAGCCATTGTTGGACTGCATATATCCACATAAATACATATGTTCACTCTGTCAGTTCTCTTCCTTTAGCAAACCATGACTAATACACTACTGGTTTAGGGAATTATTTACGAAAGAATGAAGAATTAGTATATTGGATATTAATGTACTTGATAACCAGTTGAGTAAAACAAAGCAGGTGTGGAACCATGAATGTGCCTGCTCATATTTACCTTCCTTTCTTTGTGCACTTTCAGCATGGACATGTTATTATCTAATAAAGTAAATTTGAACTTAAAAAATAATGAGAATTACCTGTAAGATTGGGCATGATGGTGCATGCCTTTAATCCTGGAATTCAGGAGGCAGAATCAGGCAAATCTCTGAGTTAAAGGACACCCTAGTTTATTAGGTGAGTTTCAGGCAAGCTGTAGCTACAGAGTAAGATTCTGTCTAAAAGATAATTATTCGCAAATCTCTCTATTTTTAAATATCCCTATATCTTCTAAGGATAAAGAAGGACTTTCCCCATTTACCACCTAAAAGCTATCCTAAGTGGTTCTAGATGAGAAAATTAAATTATTAAACCATAGGGTAGAGTCCAGCTGTGCTTCAGCTAGGAACTACAAATTTCCTATAATCTAGAGTTTCTATTATCTTCTTTGCTTACACTGTGCTAGAAAAATTAATAATTAAACAATCTGGGCTGGAGAGATGGCTCAGAGGTTAAGAGCATTGCCTACTCTTCCAAAGGTCCTGAGTTCAATTCCCAGCGACTACATGGTGGCTCACAACCGTCTGTAATGGGGTCTGGTTCTCTCTTCTGGCCTGCAGGCATCCACACAGACAGAATATTATATACATAATAAATAAATAAATATATTTTTTAAAAATACTTAAACAATCTGCAGGATAAATTCATGGCTCTGCTTTACAAAGCCACAGAGTGGTATGTCAGTGTGATGAGACTATTGCCATTTCAAGACATCCTCGCTTTACAAATGACCATTCATTACACCCATAGGAATAGTATTCTAAAGAAATCAACACCAGCTTCTAAAACCACTTAATTATTCAGGAAACTCCTTAATTAGGGCACTTAAAAACCTTAAACCACCATGAAAATGAGTTCTATTTTAGCCTCAGAGAACTCCCAATATTTGTTCAAAACCCCCTCTTTTAGCTGTTTCATATATTCCTGGGATTATGAAACTGATCCCTACACGACTGTAGTTGTTATTACTATAGTCCCATTAGCTCACTGAGCATTTCCAATACAATTGCATGGAGGACGCTAAGAAGACAGCCCAGTCATCACAGTGCTTGCCTTGCAAACGTGAGGACTTGAAATAGACCATCGGACCCCATGGGTTTTGTTTTGTTTTGGTTTTTGTTCTGTTTTTGAGACAGGGCTTTTCTGTGTATCTTTGGAGCCTGACCTTGAACTCACTCTGTAAACCAGGCTGGCCTCAAATTCACAGAGATCTGCCATCTGCCTACTTCTGCCTCTCGAGTACTGGGATTAAAGGTGTGCACTACCACTGTTAGGCAAGGCCCCATGTTTTTTACAAAAAGAGCAAAGTGTAGTGGTACACACTTGTTATCTCAGTGCTGCAGAGGGAGAGGTAAGATGAATGATCCCTGGGACTTTCTGGTTATTTAAAACTACTTGCTACTTGCTACTTGTGTCTCAAAACACAAGGTAGATGGCACCTGAGAAATGACACCTGAGATTGTCCTCTTCTGGCATAGGCATGAGCACCTTAACACATATGCACCCCCAAAATACACATATATGCAAGAATAAGTAAGCAAATAGCAGGTAATGGCAAGAACCAACTGGATGAGCTATTTAGAGTAGCATCAATGGATTATGTAGTTTGCATGTTAGTTGAAAATTGTTTTGACCTCTTTGCTCATATTTTTACTCCTTCCACTCTTCATCTGGACCTTGGGAGCTCAGTCCAGTGCTCCAATGTGGCTCTCTGCCTCTGTTTCCATCTGTTGTTGGACGAAGGTTCTATGGTGATATTCAAGATAATCATCAGTCTCACTACAGGGCAAGGCCAGTTCAGGCCCCCTCTCCTCTATTGCTTAGGGTCTTATCTGTGTTAGCCACATTGGTACCTTTTATCAGTGAGGCATTCTTATCTTGCTTCCTCTGTGTCTAGGTGACAACTGCAGACTGAGCCTTTCTTTCTCTTCACCAAATTCTCCTCTTCTGGTCACCCTGCCTATACTTCCTGCCTGGCTACTGGCCAATTAGCATTTTATTAAACCAATACAAGTGACAAAACTTTACAGGGTACAAAACCATTGTCCCACAGCATGTATGTATATGCCACATGAGGATGCAAAGAAGCAAGATTTTGATTCCCTGGAGCTGGAGTTACAGATGATTGTGAGCTGCTCAACATGGGTGCTGGGAACTGAACTCTGATCCTCTGAAAGAGAAGAAAGTGCTCTTAGTCACCAAGTCATCTCTCCATCCCTGATGTTCCTTATTTTATTGATCCAAAATAAGACCTCGCTGATCCACATTTACATTTCCACAACTACGCAGCTGTGGCAGGAACTAGGATTCAGACATCCTAGTTTCTAACTCCTCTCTCCTTCAGCCAGGCTGAGCCCTGGTGCTGGTAACTTTTGGAATTTTATATTTCAAAATAGTTGGAAGAGAAGATTCTGAATGTTCTCACCACAAAGAAGCAAGAGGTGATGGTAGGTATGTTAACCATTCTGATTTGACCACTGTGGAATGTACATGCATCAAAACATCACACTGTACATACCTGATAGGTATGCAAACTACTATATGTCAATAAAATAAAAAAAAACAAAGAAAAACACAAGGTTATTCAAGCATTGTATTGTGTTCCTGAATCTTTAATACCAGTTACCTGATCACAAGTTTGAGGACAGCCTGGACAATATGACAAAATACCAGTCTCAAACAAAAACAAAAATAAAACAAACATCAACAAAGAGTCTCTGAGTTTCTGAAGTTGCCACAGTAAATTTTATGAGATCTCCAAACTCACATCTATATAACGGTCAACTTGACTTTCCAACTTGGCGGTGAGATTTAGTGAAAGCCACACCTCTTACTTTTCATTGCTGTTCATTATAGTGTTTTTACAGTACAGTTTATTGGGAGAACCATTGGCTTGGTGCATATAAAGTATGCAAGTTGATGACTTTTAGCTTGCACATACACTTGTGATACTCAAACAATATAATAAAGATGAAAATATCTGTAAGTCCCCAAAGTTTCCTAGTATCCCATTGTAATCAACATTATATACCAAATGGAGCTTTTCATTTCAAATTCTTAATGTGTCCCTCTATCTTAGATATTCCTGTTATAGTAAATATATTGGTCAGTCACTGACCTCCTGGGAAGCTCACTATCTTACCCCTCTGTAAATGCTATCTGTCAGCTCTGAATCTTCCCACTTCTCTTAATATTGGCCACATCGCTAGGAGGTGCTATGGTTGTGTTGACACCCTTGCTGAATAGTATCTACTATAGATATAGTATGTACGCTGACATGTTAAAGTACAAATCTGCACCAGGGAGTGGTGGCACATGCTTTTAATCCCAGTGCTTGGGAGAGAGAGGCAGGTGGATCTCTATGAGTTCAAGACCAGCCTGGTGTATAGAGTGAGTTCTAGGACAAAGAGAAATCTTGTCTCTAAAAATCAAAGCAAAACAAAATAACAAATCTGCCCTAGGTGGTTTTCTCATCAACTTTATACAAATTAGAACTATCCAGGAAGAAAATCCTTACTGAGAAACATGCCTCTATTGGATTGTCTGTAGGCAAGTCTGTAGAGCATATTTTTGATAATTATTGATGAGAAAGGGCCTAGCCCACTGCAAGTAGTGCCAGTCCTAGATAGATGATCCTGATTAGCAAAAGAAAACAGTTTTAGCAAGCCATAGAGAGCAAGAGAGTAAACATTGTTCTTCCATGGTCTCTGCTTTAGTTTTGGCCTCCATGTTCCTGTAGTTCCGGTTCTGACTTCCCTTCATTATGATAAGCTGTCAAATGAAGTAAATTCCTTCCATTTCAAGTTGCTTTTGATTATTGTGTTTTAGCACAACAATAGAAAGCAAACTGAGCAAAAATCCAATTAAGCCTCCTGATGGCTTTCCTTGGACTACAATACACACTCTTCTTTGTGCCTTAAATGGTTAGCTGTGGCATTGCCACCAGCCCACGAGGCATCTTCCCTCTACTTTTTCCTCTACCTTCCATGTCCTCCCATCTGCCGCACTGAACATGCTTCTGCGCCAGCCCTTCCTTCTACACGGGACGCTCATTTTCTACCTTTACCTGGCTTGTTCCTTGCTGTTCATTCTCGGTTGAAGAATCATATCTGGAATGGGCTCCCTAGATCTCCCCACTTCTGCTCCCACTCTCACCATCATTCTCCTGATCCTTGCTGCCACAACATCTCTACCACTTCTCTGCTGTTTTTCTGAAGGGGGAACTCTTGGGGAACTCTTGTCTACTCTGCCCTTCTATGCACAGAATGCTCTAGAGGTTTTCACACATTATCTCATCCTATCTGTACAATATTCCTATGGGGAAAAGGCTGTTACAGTTACTATTTTAAGTTATGGAAGCAGTGGCTCAGAGAACTTAAATTATTTCTCAAGCTCATATAGCTATGACATAGTGACCCAATACTAGCTAGGTTTTTTTTTTGTCAACTTGACACAGTCTAGAGTCATCTGGGAAGAGGAGCCTATGGGGAATTATCTTAATTAGTGAGTAATGTAGGAGGGCTTGGCCCATTGTGTGTGATGCCAACCCTGGTACTTGGTTTGGGGTGTATAAAAAAGAAAGAGGAGCAAGCCATGAAGAACAAGCCAGTAAGCAGCACTCCTACATGGCCTCTGTATCAGTTCCTGCCTTGGCTTCCCTGGATGATGGACTACAGCATGTAAGATGAAATCAACTGTTTCCTCCTCAGATTGCTTTTGGTAATGGTGTTTTATCACAGCAATACAACTTTAACTAAAACAGACCTCCAAGAAATGTCACTTTAACCTGTATGCGCATTGTCTAAGCACATTAATTACTTTCTGACTCTTCTATTACACAATATTCCTGATATCTGCATTCAAATAATACTTATTTGGAAAATAATTAGGAAAATGGGAGATCTGAAAAATGGTTGACTTGACTCTGTCCAGTTTAGCTTCTTCATCTGAAAAATATGCTTAATGGTTAATGTAGAATATAGCTGGTATTAACCATGAAGCTAGTTGACACACCAATGGTCCTGAAAATATGGACCTTACCCAGCAGCAGCAACAGCAGCAGCATCTTGGTGAGAAAAATACAATGTAATCTCAACATCACTGTACAGTCAATGATTACAAAACTCTAGGGATGGAGCCCTGAGATCTTCATTTTAATTCACCTTCCCGATGATTGTCATAAACTAACCTTGGAGAACCACTTGTAGGAAGATCTTACAGTCAGTCCCTGGTGCAGAGTAAGTGACCATCATGGGTTGTCTATCACGAAAAAGCCAGACAAGCAGTCTGGTGTCATCCTCACTGCGGACATGTTTGCCAGCAGGATAATCTTACATAAGATTGTTCCCACATTTCAATATGGTTAGCCTTCTTGGACCCTTGGTTCTGAATGTCAGTTGCAATACTTCCAAAGGGTTTTTTGTTTTTGTTTTTGTTTTGAGAAAAATAATCTGTGGCCTTATTCACATTCAAAATACACCTGTTGGGAATAACTTGTTTAGTTCATTCCTGCCTTGGGAAACATAGATAATTAATCAGAATGTTCTCCTATATGGTATCTTCCCTTGTTCCAAATAGACAAGGTGTGTGTGTACACATGCCTGAGTAGTGTGTGTGTGCTACAAAAAAACTTAAAGTTGATTTGAACAACAGCATTTTTTAATCTGCTAAATCATCTATAAGGAGGGCCATTTTTATTACACACTATGGGAAACACTAAGATGAGTCAGAAATGTTTCTGCCCTAAGGAGATCTTATATAATCAGAAGTCTTAAGGTCATTTCAAAATAATCATATTATACACAAAAATAAACATGTTGAATACTTTCCAACCAATATAGCATTTTTGAAAGACTGACCATTAGCTATGTAGGGAATTGGGACTTGGAAAAACTATATTTGTATTATTAGTAAACACTTTTAGCCAAAAGCACCGAAACTCTCCCAGTTTGGCTTAAAGTGAATAAAAGCAATGTCTATCTATTTTTATATCCAAGAATGACACATATTGTCATGGATTAAAGGAGTAAAGAAAAATAAGCCACATAAAGATGGAAAATACACAGAGTGTGTGGATTATGTATATTATTGTGTTTTCTTTTAATTTTTTGACTGTGAAAGAACTAAGTACAGAGAGATATTTCATTGTACAGGTTGCTAAGCTAAACCAACTTATATACTTTAAAGGTATCTTGACTTAAAATTTTGGGTCTAAAGATATGTTGCATGGAAAAGAGGTTCTGCTTTTGTTTCCACAGTGGATGGAGAACCTGTGGATTCCTTTCAGACTGATGTGGTTTGATCTAACAAGACCCACAAAGAAATGACTGCTGAACTTGTCTAAGGTGAGACAATTCTTTGGGGTTCCTGCTTTATGGAAGTACTGCCAGACATTTTTCAGGACACAGAAGAAAGTGAGAAACTGTCAATATAGGTGAAACTGTCTTTGAAATTTCCTGCTTCATAGAAAAGTATGCCAGATACTATGAGCCTGAAAGCTGAAGACAGATGCCCCAATGTTACAGAAGAACTTTGGGTGACTGTCCAGATAGCAAAATGTCTCTGTCAATTCTAGAATGTAGTAGGAGGCCACCTGTTCATTTCTGGCTTCCCAGACCCCAAATAACCACTCAGAAACTGTATTGATTAAATTACTCCTTGGCCTATTAGCTTATGCATATTTCTAGAAAGCTCTTACAACTTAAATCAACTCATTTCTATTCATCTGTGTATCACCATGTGGCTGTGGCTTACTGGCAAGTTTTTGGTGTATCTGTCCCTGGTGGTGGTTACATGGCTTCTCCTGACTCCTCCTTCTTTCTCCCAGCATTCAGTTTAGTTTTCCCCACCTACTCTACCCTATCATAGGACAAGCCAGCTTCTTTATTCATTAATCAATAAAAGCAACACATATACAGAAGGACTTCCCACACCACTAGAGTTTTGGAAGTTGCCTACAATGCACTTCCTATTAATTTAGGTAATATTATATCCTTCTAGAGTCTTCATAGAGTTGAAGAATAGTTATAATTATAGATTTCCTTAGTTATGATAAAAGATAGAGTAGATCTAAATATTGTAACTATAATTTTTGCTTGATAACTGTTTTGTTTTATATAATTTTACTATGTTAAAGTTAAAACCTTTCTCTTTTACCACTGAGTAGTAATCTTATGTGTAAATGTGCCAGATTTTCTTTATCCTTTCTTCAGTTGAGGGGCAACTAGGTTGTTTCCAGGTTCTGGCTATTACAAATAATGCTGCTATGAACAGAGTTTAACAAATGCCTTTGTAGCATGATTGAGCATCTTTTGGGTATATGCCCAAGAGTGGTATTGCTAGTTCCTGAGGTAGATTGATTCCCAATTTTCTGAGAAACCACTATACTGATTTACAAAGTGGTTGTACAAGTTTGCATTCCCACTAGCAATTGATGAGTGTTCCCCTTACACCATATCCTCTCCAGCATAAACTATCATTGGTGTTTTTGATCTTAACCATTCTGACAGGTATCTCAGAGTTGTTTTGATTTGCATTTCCCTGATGGCTAAGGATGTTGAACAATTTCTTAAGTATCTTTTGGCCATCTGAGATTCTTCAGTTGAGAATTCTCTGTTTAGTTCTCTACTTCAATTTTAAATTGGGTTATTTAGAATTTTGATGTCTAATTTCTAGAGTTCTTTATATATTTTGGAGGTCAGTCCTATGTTTGTTGTGGGGTTGGTTGATATAGGAGGGTCATCTGTCTATGTGTTACTTTCATTGGTTAATAAAGAAACTGCCTTGTTCCTTTTGATAGGCCAACCCTTAGGTGGGTGGAGTAGACAGAACAAAATGCTGG
>LOEQ01010598.1:110074-123004 GCA_001685075.1 Bramus lutescens | reverse complement strand
ACCCAAGAAGGCGACAGGACCCGCCAAGAAGGCTGCAGGTCAGAAGGCTTCAGGCCAGAAGGCAGCACCTCCCGCTAAAGGTCAGAAGGGTCAGAAGACCCCAGCCCAGAAAGCGCCTGCTTCAAAGGCAGCTGGCAAGAAAGCATGAGACTGTACAAAGGAATAAAGGTTTTTTGACATGTTGGCCAAAAAAAATATGAAAAGAAAATCTCAGAGTGAGAAAATATGCTTCAAATAATATATCTGATAAAGAAATCTTGAGAACATACAAAGAAATGCAATCATAAGAAAACAATTCGAATATAAGTGAAAGGGCAAGAATGTTCACACACAACTGTGATAACTGCACTGGGGAAGCTCACATAAGTGCATGCTGAGCTCAAGTTCAGCCTGGGCTAAGATAGGAGTGCTCTCCTTCCCTCCCTCCCTCCCTCCTACCTCCGTCTCTCTTTCTCTCTCTCACTCTCTTTCTCTCTCTCACAAACAACAACAACAATAACAAAGAGGAGGAGGGAGCAGAGGAGGAGGAGAAGATGGAAAAAGAAATATCTGAAAAAAGGCTTTACAGAAGATTGTAAATGTGCATATGGGAAGAAATTCAGCATCATTAGCTGTTAGGAACATCTAATTAAAGCCAAAATGAATTTTCATGACACATCTATCAGAAGGTCTTAAAAAATGAGATATGGTGTTCCCGATGAATAACTGAACTCTTCTACTTTTCTAGTGGGAATTAAAATTGCCACAGTCTGGACAGCTGGGCAACTTGCCTAGGACCGAACTCAGCTCTCTGAATGTGGGTGACAGTTGTGAGGCTTAGGCAGTCTGTGGGGCCACTGGCAGTGGGACCAGGATTTATCCCCAGTTGCATGAACTGGTTTTTTGGAGCCCATTCCCTACGGAGGGATAACTTGCTCAGCCTAGATACAGGGAGAAGGGCATTGGCCCTGCCTCAAAGTGATGTACCAGACTTTGTTTACTCCCCATGGGAAGCCTTACACTTTCTGAGGAGTGGATCGAGAGTGGGGTAGGGGGAAGCTGTGGGGAGTAAGAGGAGGAACAAGCATTGGTATGTAAAATGAAAAAAAATTGTTTTCAAATTTAAAAAGAGTAAATTAAAAAAATGCCACAATTTGGAAAACAGCCAAACACACACTAACACCATGATCTATTAATAGAATGCTTGGCCATTTTCTCCAGAGCAATTAAAACTTGAGAACATATACAGCTTATCTGTGTTTATAGTAGCTTTGTTTGTGGTACCTCCTAATTTGAAAACAACCTAAATATCTCTCACTACTTTAGTGAATGTTCTAGCTTCATTTTTGTGGCTGTGATAAAATATCTCTGCCAAAAGCAAGCCGGGATAGGAAAGGATTTATTCTGCTTACAATTCCAGATCACAATTCATCATTTAAGGCAGTCAAGGCAGGGACTCAATACAGAATCTTGAAGGTAGGCCTATTTGTTATCTGACAAAGCATTAATTCTGACCAAGTAACTCACTTCATAACCAAAGAAATACAACAGGAACCATGAAGGATGCTGTTTGCTAGCTTGCTCATAGGCACATACTTAGCTAGTTTTCTTATATAGCCCAATATCACACGCTTAGGGATGGTGATGCCCACAGTGGTCTGGGCCCTCATGGGTCAATTAATAAGTCAATACCCACAGACATGCCCACAGGCCAATCTGATCTAGAAAATCCCCAACTGACACTTTCATCTCATATGATTCTTCCATCTGTCAGGTTGACAGTTAATGTTAACAAGAGCAGTGAATTAAATAAATTGTGATAACACCATTCAGCAGAATAATGTTCAGCAGTAAAAATGAACTCCTTGTATAAAATCATTTTGGATGAATCTTAAAGGTATTATGCTGAATCAAAGATCCATTCTCAAGTCATACACCATCCATTCATATGCCTTAAATAGCAAATGGACAACTTAATGGTGGAAAATAATACAGGATTGCAGCAGATTCTAGACTCCAGTTCTATTACCACAAGTAGATCATAGGTGCACATATATATTCCATATTGATATATATGTTTACACTTCTGAAACAAATCATTTATCTTTGAACTTCTATTCTTCACAAGAGGCAGAGCGAAAAAGAACTTGTCATAGTCTGCTAAATGCATGTATAGAGATACCCATGAACAGAATCAGAAACAAAGTGCAGGTCATGTCCTTTCACATCTGTGTACTTCTTCAGTTCCCAGAAATAGCAACTTTTCCAGCACATCTTCTCTGAGAAGATTAAGCTTTCTTTCCGCTTCCACACATTCTAATTGCTCTATACATCAGCCAAACTAAAGGATAATGCCATCACAGAAGTGGCCTGGCTCCAAGAAACTCTAAATCTTGCTGACATGGTCAAGGAGGATTTCATATATTCATCAGGCTTTTTGACTGGAAA
This sequence comes from Bramus lutescens, assembly GCA_001685075.1. Lineage (NCBI taxonomy): Eukaryota > Metazoa > Chordata > Mammalia > Rodentia > Cricetidae > Bramus > Bramus lutescens. Next base: position 120,577 of record LOEQ01010598.1, on the reverse strand, counting down.
AATTTGTGGTAAATTGGCTAGGTGCTCTAAACCAGATTATAGACCTTTAAAAGAGCTGCCGGTAGCAGTTTTTTGGATGGGTCTTCTATTATTTTAGATTCTGATGGTTTCAAGCCAAATCCTTAGAATAATTTTGTAGAAGTCATGCTGTCAAATCTGTGGATCTTGGCAAGTCGTGCGTTGTTTTTCTCTCAGCTCAGCAAGTTGCTATGCTTCCTGCTTTGTAGCTTTGAGGCCAGAATGCAGCAGTTGTCCATTTACTAATTTTCGTGAAACTACAAGCTGATTGCTGGACACATATATTTCTCAGCATTTGTGAAGGTTGAAGCATTCAGATGAAACCATGTTATCCCATTTCAACAGTCAAACACACTTGGCCATCCCAATCAATTAGACATCTCGTAAAATAAAGCAGGTCTTAATTCTAGTCTTGTCTGTCATAAACACATTCAAACATTGTGAAGGCAAATCATACAAAATAAATGAATTCAGTCAAACAAATCCTTTTGCAAATTAACATTGAGCATCTTTTATTTACTCTTTCAAATGGTTAATCCTGTAAACTATTGTTTCTGTAAAAGCGGCTATCAGGCACATGCTCTCTACAGGGGGTATTACCTATCAAATTCCCACACTTTCATATTCCATGCACAGTTAGAGGTTCATGTGTGTGTATTTCTGCCTATCTAAGTATCCAAAATAGTTTTATCACTCCTCTAGGACACTGCCCTGCATGTTACAGAAAAATAATGAAAGTGAGAAACATGAATATATGGTACTTATCATCTTAGTATAAGATTGCCTACTTTTGCTTTACTAGAAACTTTAACTTAGAAGTTATCAATGTTGACTACACATGACAACTTTTGATCTGCATTCATGGCAGAAAAAATTCAGTCAAAATCTTCAATCAGTTACAACCATTTACATTCATTGTAACTCATTTAGTTGATAATTTCATATTCCATAATGACTTGATGAATATGGACTTACCTTCTTGGAGGAACATGGCTAGGAATTTGGGAAATGTTGGTCAAAGAATATACAATTTTATCTAAAAGGACGGCATTTGACTATGGTTAACAGCAGCAATATACATATTGCATATTTAAAAATAAGTAAGATAAATTTTAAATGTTCTCACCACAGAAGCATAAACATATGAAGTGATGAACTTGTTAATTATCTCCACTTAACCATTTCATAATGCATGTATAAATCAAGGTATTTTTAAATACATAAATTTTAGTCTACTAAAACTAATACCTAAAATATAGCTATGTTGTTTGCTAATATATACTGCTATGTAACAAGTACATTATGTATATTGATTTATTTAACCTTTAAACAGGTTTTTTTACTATTTCCATTCTACAATTAGGGAAATTGAGGCTTGGAAACATTAAGAAATTTTCTCAAAGTCATTAAACTGGTAAGCAACAGATTAAAAACCCAAATTCAAGCAACTTTCTCCAGATGACAAAGAATCACTTCCTTCTCGTAGTCACAGATCTTTTTTTCTTGTTTCCATTGACTTTGATCTGTAGCTTTGGCTCCTGTTCCCTCCCTTTGCCCCTAAATGTATTATCATGTTTTAGACTTGTTTTCTGCATTGACCTTGAACCTCTACTTTCATAAATGCCCTTTAGTCTCTTATCCCTACAAGGACAACACAAGGTACCCACCACTACTGCTACCCTTTGACATCTGTTCCAGTTTCCTTTATGTTCCTGTGATTAAAATATTCTGACAAGCAGCTGAGGGATCATAAGATGTTTCAAGGGACAAAGGCTTGTGCTGCCAAGCCTAATGGCCTTAGTTTGATACCCACGGTTCACATGGTAGTAAAAAACTTACTTCCACAAATTATCTTTGAATTGTGACATTCATGTATACACACAACACATAAATAAATAAAAAGTAATAAAAATTGAAAGTAACTGAGGGAAAAATGGTTTCTTTTAGTTTACAGTTAGAGGATACAGTCCATCATTATGGGGGAATAGTGACAAGAGCTTGAATTAGCTAGTCACATGCAGTCAAAAGAAAAGAATACATACATAATTAGCTACTGGCTTGCTCCATTCATTATTTATGTATATACATACATAATGCACATACCATTATCGTTAACCATTAATCTGCTGATGGACAGGTAGAGGGATCCATATTCTGACTATTGTGAGAACAATCTAAGAGTGTAAGTGTTTTTTCAATGTTTTGATTTTATGTTCTGTGGGTGCATATGCAGCAGGGAGCTCCATTTTTCACTTTTCGATAAATTGTCATACTCTCTTATAATGGCTATGTAAATTAATTAACATTCCCACCACCAATACACAAAGATCTTTTTTGTCTACGTTAGTACCACTCCTGGTTACGCTGTCTTTGCCTTTCTAATTGTGGTAACTCGTGTTTTTATTTGCATGTCTTTAATGATTAATGGGTTGAGGATTGTCTGCTTATATGTTGGCCATTTGCATATCTTATTTTAACAAATGTCTACTCAGATCTACCACATTTTAAAATCAGATTTCCTTTTACTATTAAGGTATTTGGATTGAAATATTTTAAAGTTAATCCATAGTGTTTCATTTTATGCAAGAACCATATGATTTCTGTTACTATTTATTCATAATATACTTTAAAATCATTAAGTGTGATCCCTTTATTGGAATGAACATGTACAAGACAGATTTTATGTCATTAAAACTATTGTTTATACAATATGTCAGATACATGTCATACTTTGTCCAAACACACATAAAAAATACTAACAAGAATGAACCTTAATATAAACTGTAAAGTTTGAATACTAGTGATATATCATTGCGGTAAATGACCAGTTGTGAAAATGCACACTCTGATGTAGAATGTTGATAGTAAGAGGGTGTTGGCAGAGGCTGCTCATTCATTTCCCAACCATCCTGACTCAAAATAATCACACAGAAACCATATTATTTGCAATACTGTTTGGCCAATAGCTTAAGAATATTTCTAGTTTGGTCTTATATCATAAACTAAACTATCTCCATTAATCTGTGCATCATCGTGAGATCATGGCCTACCTTCAAAGTTTCTGCAGACTCCAGCAAAGGCATCTGTCTCGGGTGGCAGCTACATGGCTTCTCCCTTACTCCACCTTCTTACTCCCAGCAATCTTCCTCCCCAGCTTCTATTCTGCCCTATCACAAGCCAAAACAGCTTCTTTATTAAATTAACCAATAAAATCAATAAAAGCAATACATATTTAGAAGGACTTCCCACACCAAGAGGAGCTGCACATGTGCCCTGTGAATCTAAAACTAAAACTTGCAATGTAGTCAAAGCTGCCTTTGAACTTTTGTTAATCTTCCTGCTTTCTTTCTCATGAGTTCGAAGATTATAGATGCATGCCAATAAACCTGACAATGTTTATTTAACTTTTGAGGAACTATATAACTATCAAGCTTATTATTTAGCCATCCTCACACAGTGTTACTTGAGTTCTGAGGGGAGGGATTTGATGGAGAACTCTAGTTTAGACTCTCTGCATAATGTCTGACTGTGGGTCTCTGAATTGGTTCATATTTGCTGCTGGAGGAAGCCTCTCTGATAATAACTAATCTATGAGTACAGCAGAATAACATTAGGAATCATTTCATTGATTTTTTTGACCAGTCATGTTTGGTTTTACACTGGGTCTCTGGGCTAGCTGGTCTCCGGTTCTTAGTTACACAAACAGTGTTGGATAAGGGTTCCATCTCATGGACTGGGCCTTAAGTCAAGTCAGATATTCGTTGGCTACTCTCACAAGTTCTGCGCTGCCATTTTCCTAGCACAATTTGCATGCAGGACAGAGCATAAGTCAAAGGTTTGGTGGCTGAATTGGTGTCCATGTTTCTCTTTCATAAGCCTGCGCAGTACCTTCTTCCTGTACCAAAGACCCTAGAACGTAGGCATGAAGGCTGCATGTAGGTACCAGCTCAACTTCTCCATTTTGAAGAAGTTGTGTGGATATTGTCCCTGTCAATAGGACCCTGCTGTCAGCTTTCAGCAATCAATGCTTTGTCATAGCATCAGCCTTGGTTGTTTGGCAAGTTCCATAGAACCCCCTTGACCAACAACTCAGTTGAATCCCATCAAGTCCCACCAATGGCACCCTTGCCTGGCAACAAGAGATGGCAAGATAAGACTTCAAATTCCTCGCTAATATGAGTCACCATTAGGATCACTGTCATGGATTCTAGAAAATTTCCACTGCACTAGATTTCCATACCGCACCCCAAATGCCACCCAATCCCAGCCATTTCTCTCCATACTCTCTCCCTCTATCCTATCTCCCAACCCACCCTATACCTCTTGCTCTTGTCCCCACCAGTACTCAGTCAACCCATAAAATCTATTCTATTTTCACTTCCCAGGGAGATACATGCATTCCACCTTAGACATCTCCTCTTTACCTAAACTCTCTGGTTCTTCGGATTGTAGCTTGGGTATCATTTTAATTAGTGGCTAATCTCCACTTCCAAGTGAATACATACCATATTTGTCTTTCTGGTCTGAATTTCTTCACTCAGGATGATTATTTTCCTAGTTCCATCAATTTGTCTGCAAACTTTATGATGTAATCTTTTAATACTTGACCGATACTCCATTGTGAAAATGCACCATGTTTTCTTACCCATTCTTCAGTTGAGGGACATCTAGATAGTTTCCAGTTTCTGGTTATTATGAATAAATCCATAATTAACAAGATCAAGTGTCCTTGCGGTAGGATAAAGTGTCTTCTGTGTATATGCTCAAGAATGTTATAGCTGGATCTGTAGGTAGATACACTCCTAACTTTCTGAAGGAACTGTAATATTGATTTCCATAGTTGTTGTCCAAGTTTTCACTGCCATTAGCAATGGAAGAGTGTTCTCCTTGCTCCACATCTTTGCCAGCATGAGTTGTCACTTGTGTTATTGAACTTAGCCATTTTGACAGAAATAAGATGGAATCTCAAAGTAGTTTTTATGTACATTTCCCTGATAACAAAAGATATTGAACATTTAAGTGTTCCTCAGCCATTTGATATTCCACTACTGACAACTCTCTGTTTAGGTCTGTATCCCACTTTTAAAACTGGATTATTGGGTTTTTTGATATTTAGTTTCTTGAATTTATTACATATTTTAAAGATTAGTTCTCTTTTGGATATGAAGTTGGTAAAAAATATTTTCTCATTTTTTAGATTGCTGGTTTGTCCAATTGACAGTGTACTTTGCATTACAGAAGCTTTTCAGTTTCATGAGGTCCCATTTATTAGCTGTTGATCTTAGTGCTTGCACCATTGGTGTTTTGTTCAGTAAGCTGTTTCCTGTGAGAATGTATTCAAGGCTATTACCCATTTTCTCTTCTATCAAGTTCAGTGTGTCTGATTTTATGTTGAGGTCTTTGATACATTTGGAGTTGTGCTTTTTGCTCTTCTACATGAAGATATCCATTTTGACCAGCACCATTTGTTAAAGATGCTTTATGTTTTGCAGTGTGTCTTACAGGCTTCTTTATCAAAAATGAGGTGTCCATATTAGATTTCTGTCTGAATCTTCAATTCAATTCCATTTATCAAGATGTTTGTTTGTACACTAATACCGTGCTTGGTGGGTTTTTTAGTTTTTTTTTACATTTACTTATTTTTTGTATTTATTAGATTTAAAAAAATACCAATCCAAGTTCCCACTCCCTCTCCTCCTCCCATTACCTCCACATACCCTACCCCCTCCCACCCAATCCTCAGAGAGGGTAAGGCACATTGCTTTGGGGAAGGTCCAAGGCCCCTCCCTATTATATCTAGGTTGAGCAAGGTACACATACAAAGAGAATAGGATCCCCAGAAGCCAGTACATACAGTAGGGATAAATCCTGGTGCCACTGCCAGTGGCCCCTNCCTCCATCTCAACTATTCCATTCCCTCAAGTTCTCCTCAACCCTCCCCTTCTCCCCTCCTCTTCTCTTTCTACCCTAACTTTTCCCCCCACACCCATGCTCCCAAGTTTTTCAGGCAATCTTGTCTGTTTCCAATTTCCAGGTGGATCTATATACGTTTTTCTTTGGGTTCACCTTATTTCTTAGCTTCTCTAAAATCATGAACTATAATCTCAATGTCCTTTTTTATAATTAATATCAACTTATGAGTGAGTACATACCATATTCTTCTTTTTGGGTCTGGGTAACCTCACTCAAGATAATGTTTTCTAATTCCATCCATTTGTATGGAAAATTCAAGATGCCATTGTTTTGTACTGCTGAGTAGTGCTCTAATGTGTAAATGTGCCACATTTTCTTTATCCATTCTTCTGTTGAGGGGCATCTAGGTTGTTTCCATGTTCTGGTTATTACAAATAATGCTGCTATGAACAAATTTCCTTGAAGTATGATTGAGCATCTTTTGGGTATATGCCCAAGATTGGTATTGCTGGATCTTGTGGTAGGTTGATTTCCAATTTTCTGAGAAACCACCATACTGATTTACAGAATGGTTGTACAAATTTGCACTCCCACCAACAATGATGATGAGTATTCCCCTTACTCCACATCCTCTCCAGCATAGGTTATCATTGGTGTTTTTTAACTTAGCCTTTCTGACAGGTTTAAGATGGAATCTCAGAGTTGTTCTTTCTAGATAATTATCTTCCCTTCTTTAGGCATCTAGATGCCAAAGGTCTCTCAATTTTTTGAAGATGAGCATTTTTTTGCAAAGACAATAACAGAACCCTTCCCCAACCCTTACAAGGTTTTCTTACTACCTGTATGATTGTCACCTCTGTGGATGAGCTGTCATTTTTCTTTCTCAAAAGGTTTCTATTTTTCAAAGTAAATATTTATTCCTTTTGATTATATCCATACTTTTTCATCTTCTGTGGAAACAAGAGCAAAACCCCTTTTCCAATGTAGTACATCTCCTGGTTTCCATTCGAAGGTACACATGTCCTTGAAATACATCGCATGATTTCATTCAGAAGTTTTTTCTATTATTCAATATCTCTCTGCTGATGTTGTTCCTTTCTCATTAGTATTAAGAAAATTCAAGTTTAACAAAGCAGTATGCAATCTATTTCTGGGAGCATTTTTCATCCCTTTCTGTTTGTTTAACATATCCTTTATAGTTCTATTTGATTTTCCTATAACTGCCTGACCTGTAGAATTGTTTGGCATACTTGTAATATGTGTTAGATTATAATAAGGAAAAATGTTTAATTTTCTTAGAGACATATGCTGGGCCATTATCTGTCTTTATTTGTGCAGGTATACCCATGATGGTCATAACTTGTAATATGTGATCACTGAGTGAGCCTTTTCTCAGCTCAAAGTAGTTTCCCTTTGAAAACTTGAATAGGTGTCAATGGTGTAGTATACATATTTTAATATTCCAAATTCTGCAAGGTGAAACACATCCATCTGCTAGATTTCATCATTTTGACTACCTTTGGGGTTAGTCCCTGCAGGCAGCAGCATTTGGTTTTAGATAGAGCAAGTAGGACACCTCTTTATAATCTCCTTAGCTTGTTGCCATGTAAGAGAAAACTCTTTCTTTAAACCTTGGTTATTGACATGATGTTTTTGATGAAATTCTTCAGTCTTTAGCACATTTACAATTAATAATTTATCAATTTCTGTATTACCTTGTGCTTGAGGACCTGGCAGACTCATATGGGATCAGATGTGTGTTATGTATATGGGACAAAGCCTATGACTGATTATATTTTGAACCTGAATGAATAATAAAGTCAATTCTGTATTGTCTTGTATAAATTCAGGGGTTTTAACATTCAAAACAATTCTTACTGCATATTGTGAATCAGTAACTATATTGAGATGTTCTTTAAAATCCCTTAGTACCAAGAAAATAGCATATAATTCTGACTTTTGAACAAAATTATAATGGTGGACCTTTTGAGTAGGTCCCAGTAGGCATGGAGTCAGGATCCACATTAGGTGCCAAATGTAGTAGATTACAATAAAGAAGTCCCACATTAGCTCAAAATGGAGTATAATAAAAGGTTCTTCATTTAGGGGTAAAGTCACAGTTCAACAGTCCTTTGCATGAGTGGGGAACAGGAACTGAATCCAGCAGTCAAGAGTGAGTGTACACATAACTGCATCTGTTTTTATAGTACCCAAGGCCATGTCCAAAGTGGGCCAGCATCTCAAAGGTCATTGTCTAGAGTTCTTCCTGAAGCTATAAGCCTTTTATTTGGAGCTCTTGCCATTGTAAGTTTATAATAATTACTATAACAATGTAATTTTTTTCAGATTAGGGACTTTACTGTGAATACAGAGTATAGAATATATAGAAATGATTCAATGTAATTTTGATATGGATGGAGAAACAAGTTATCAATCAAACTGCTTTATCTAAGAGAAAATGAGTTTGACCTGGAATTAGGTCCTCTGACTGTTGGCTTCACTGGCAGTGAGGGAATATGATGTACAACAACCATGGAAGGACATGCTGTTACCACCCTTAACAGTTTTCTCAGAAGCTGGCAGTGCCACTTGAGTTCCAGACACCTCACATATTCTACTGTAATTGACCAATATTGAAGATGCTCAAGAAAATTTTCTGTTTTTGAGCTCCCAAACATGAAAAAGGGGGACTGGAACTTTCTGTTAGAGAAAGAAAGCGGGCTACAGATTGTGAATGTACAGTATAGAGGTGAGGATTCCCTTAGAACAGAGAATGAACCAAAGACAACACCTCTGGCCATATTGCCACAGAATGTATACTAGGGTTATTACCTGTAGCATAAAAATCCATGCAGCTGACAAAAGGCATAACTGTCCAGTTCTGACCATTCTTATCCTAGTCCTATAGCCTAGAAGCAGGCTTCAGGGTTACCTGAGATATACTTAACAATCACCAATGCTTCTCTCCCTTTCTCACTAAAGCTATATCTCAGTGGTTAAACTGAGCCACAGAGTACAGAGGTCTCCTGATATTATTGTTGAGAATGGTGCCCTTTCAGCAATTGGACTATCAATCTGATGGACCTTTCCTCTGCAAATACCAAGAGTAGAGACAAATAACTTATAAGTGAACATGTGCATCACATCTGTGATTGGGTAGACCAAAGTCAGGGTAGGAGTTCAGTATATTTATATAAAATAATAATCAATTTTATCTGTCTTGCTCCTGCTCTGGAATATAAAATTGTCTCAGCAATATTGTCCCATATCAACTACTTCAGAGACCAAGCTGCTTGTGGAGATACTTTAGTGGAAAAATAAGCCTAAAATTCACACTTCCTAAACAGTTCATTCACTATTCGTTAAGAAAGGCTACCACAGGTCATCATTTATGCAGTACTTTCTCATTTTTAGAGAGAGGAAAGAAGAACCAGGGTCACTGCACAGAGGTGTGGGTGGCCCATTCATTGCAACCCCTTGAAGTTGTACCCCATTAATTTTTTCTCCACTGACACAACTATTTTCTGTACTCGCAGTAACAGACAACCTTCTAACCTGCTGGGTAGAAACTATGAATTCTTTATTTAATGAATAGGACAATAATAAAGCACAACTCAGGGTTTAGTGTTGGCCCTCAATGTGACCTCAAGATAGCAGAGAGACAGACAGCTACAATAATTTGAAGTTCCTATGACAATTGTGGTGAGAGAGGTAGGCACAGGTTCTGTGCTAACACAGAATAAAGTGTAAGAATGGTACCAGGCTTCCTAACAAAATTGGAATGTGGTATGAAATCAAAGAAATGCTTAGTTCTGATGCTGATGAAGGAGAAATGGTGTTGCGGGATATTCTTCCAAGTCTATACCAGGCCTGGGCTTACTGCCAAGAAATGACAGAGAAAATTCTCTCAGAGAATTTCCCTACATCTTCCCAAAGCTGGGCTAAGAAAAATAACAGACAAATAAAAGCACTAAACATCATGGTGATTCACCACAAGGATTATTAGGAAGGTGACCTTTATAATGTGGCAGAGATAACAAAGGTTCATGAAGGAAAATCACATTCTACTTAGGTATCTCCATTATGAGAGTTAGACTTTGAAGTTTAATGTGACTGATGTAGGATGCCCCTCTGTATGCTGTGAATTTATTTTATTACCATTGGTTAATAAAGAAGCTGTTTTGGCCTATGGTGGGGTAAAATACAGGTAGGCAAAAAATTCAAAAAGATAGAGTGAGAAAGAAGGCTGAGTCAGGGAGATTCTAGTAGCCACTGGAGAAATAAGATACCAAAGCATTACCAGTAAGCCAGTTGGCACATGGTGATATAGAGACTATTAGAAATGGTTTAATTTATATGCGGATTTAGTCAGTAAGAAGCCCGAGCCATCAGTCAAACATTTAAAATTGGTATAAGCCTCTGAGTGGTTATTTAGGAACTGGCATACAACAGAGAAACATCCAGTCACAAATGGCAAGCCAACATGAGTCAGAAATTTCTACATAAAGCTTTAAAAAGATTCTATCAGGTTCAGTGCATTCAGATTAATATTGAGGTCTTTAATCCATTTGG
>LOEQ01010598.1:16737-31306 GCA_001685075.1 Bramus lutescens | reverse complement strand
ATTAGCTCTAGCTTCTTATTGGCTAACTCTAACATCTTAATTTAACCCATCTCCCTTAATCTGTGTATCACCACAAGGCAGTGGCTTACCAGGTAAAATTCCCAGAGTCTATCTCTGGCGGGGCCACATGGCTTCTCCTTAACTCCTCCTTCTTTCTCTCAGCATTCAGCTTAGTTTTCCCCACCTACCTCTATTTCCTGCACAGGCCCAAGACAGTTTCTTTATTAACCAATGGTGTTCACAGCATACAGAGGGGAATCCCACACTTTCCAAACAGTTTCACTAACTGGGGACCAAATATTCAAATATATGGGCCTATGGGGAGATTCACATACAAACTACCACAGGTATCCTCTGTATAGATGGCTTAGGTCATAAATTGTTTTGATCTGATTTTTTTTTATCATGGAAAACTTTTATTTCTCCTTCAATTGTAATAGATATTTATACTAGGTATAACACTCTTGGTTGATGGTTGTGGTCTTTCAGAACTTGAAATATATATTTCCAGTCCCTTCTGGCTTTAGAAGTGTCTGCCAAATAATCAGATGTTATTCTGATATACTTTCCTTTATAAGTGAGCTGACAGTTCTCTCTTGTATCTTTTAATTCCTTTTTTATATTGTACTTTTAATGTTTTAACTACAATATGTCATAAGGAGTTTCTTTTCTGATCCTGTATATTTCATTGGGTTCTATGGGTCTCTTGTAACTCTTTCTTTAGGATTTGGAAATTGTCTTCTATTGATAATATTCAAGCATTCACAATGGTAGTCTTCTCCTTCTTCTATGGTCATAATTAAAAAGTCAGGTCTCTTCATGATTTCCCAAAGATCTCTTATGTTCATTTTAATTTTTAAAAATTACCCATTGACCTTTTACTAAATGATACAATTCCTCTACTTTGTCTTTCATCCCAGATAGACTGTTTTCCACACAATCCAGTCTGTTGGTCAAGCTTTGCATTAGCTTTCTTTTTTTCATTTCCAGCACCATTTCACTGTAGCTTTTCTTCAGTAATTTTAATTCTTCATAGAACTCTATTTTCTTATCTTGGATTGACTTTCTTATTTCATCCAGCTCTTCATTACTGTCTTTTTAAAATGTAGTTATAATAATTATACTTTAATTCTTTGTCTGGGAGATTTTCTAGGCCATCCTCATTTAGGCCCATTGCTGTGGGCTTATACATTATGGAGGAAAGCAAGTTGTCATGTTTATTCATGTTACTTTTGTTTCTGTGCTTAGATTTCTGAAATAGTTTGATAACTATGTCTTTCTTTTTGCTCAGATCACCTTTCTTATTTTAATGTAGTTAAGTATAAATTTCAGAACAGGATTGAGACATTGTTTTCTTTTCGGGAACAGTATCTTAAGTATTTTTCCTAGTCTTTCTTTGAAATCCCACTACTAATCACATTAAAATAATACACATTAATTAAACTGTCATAAATCCATTATTTCATATGTTTATTAAAATTTTTTAAATAATAAAAGAAAAAAGAATAGTAATATAATGTTTTCCATCAAATAATAATTTGTACAAGTAGTTGGCAGAAAGGAGAAAATTTTCCATATGACTTCAAAGCACAATAATTTGATGATACATCTCTGGAGATATTTACATTGAGAACATAAAAATGCTATCCAAATTACAAATTGTTTGCAGTAGTCATTGGTGGTAGTAGCATTTGTAATTTTATTATGAAACATTTGTTGTAAGACTAGATAAACTGAATAGAAAATTGTGTGATTTCTTTCTTCTACCATCACCTGTGGCTTTGAAAACTGTGATTCACTGCGTTGGAGTAAGGAGATATGTATTCAAGACAGAAATTACATAAGCACCCCATACTCTGAATTTGAACAGATACAAAAATAATTTCCTAGCTCTTCTACTGAAAATTGCCAGAAATAATGACTAAGCTAGTAAATGCAGATGTTTAAAATATAGAATACAGAAGGTAGTTCTGAAATACCATTTCTTGTTAAGAAATAAGAGCTTCCTAATGAAATGGCTGATTCCTACTCTAGGGAAGGCAATAATCAAGGTAAGTCAGGAGCATGTTATCCAACCACATAGCAAGGGAACTTACTATCAAATATACTTGAACACAGCAAAATGACTCAGTGGCCAACATCCTGGTCATACACAAAACAAATGTAGTATAAGAAACACAATGACTATAAGAGATGATATACATCATACATGTTTATAGCTTCATTTCATTATTTTTAAAACTGGTCATTCTTAATAATGATACAGAACTGATTTATTTTTTTAATTTGTAATAAAAGTAAGGCATTGTTTTGTATTTATATATGGATTATAACACAGAACAATAGAATAGAAAGACATTTTTCTTTATTTACGATGTAATTCGAATTAGAGTATTTCTATATTGTAATCACTAATGAAGTAATAGATTTAGACTTGAAAATCTAAATATAATGTGATTCTGAAAGAATCAATAAAAATCACCTGGCACATATTATTCTTGTCTCCAACCAAATGTAATTTGAACCAGATCTAGGCTATAGATCTAATAATCAAATCATAAATACAAAGGGCAGGTTAACATAAGGATTTGAGAACAAAAGTCCACATTTTGAGAATTTCTAGATGAAACACATTTGGTTTCTCCAGCAAATAAATTGCAAAGGTAAAAAGATGGAAAAAGTTCCTAAAGTTTTAAAAGTTCTGAAAGAAACATAATGCATTTAACTCAATTGGAGCAAACTGTGGTGTGTGTGTGTGTGTGTGTGTGTGTGTGTGNTGTGTAACTGAAAATTTTGAACATCAGCCAGATATTTTATAATAGTATTATGTAGCACAATTAATAAAAACCCAAAGACAGAAATTGGTGTTCAACCTGAAGGTCAGAAAAGCAAAGCAACCAGCCACTGGCTCTTAGCTCTACCTCAGTCTAAAATGTCTATCCTGCCTCAGGAATCTCAGAATGACACTGTGTCTGAGAGCTGTCTCCTCTCATATTATATTCCTTTCTAGTGCTGGGATTAAAGGCATGTACCACTACTGTCTGGTTTCTATGGCAACTTAGTGCGGCTACTGGGATTAAAGGTGTGTGTCACAACTGCCTGGTCTATGAGGCTGATCAATGAGGCTGTTTTACTCTTTAAACTTCAGGCAACCTTTACTTATTAAAATAAAAATGAAATACCACTACATTTCCCCCTTTTGCCTAAAATAACTATATACAATAAGTACAATGACTATATACAATATAGACTGGCAATAAATACATCAGCAATGTTTAGTCCATTTGCATTTGATAAATTTAGAGAAAATACTCCATATCTATCCTAACTTGATAAGTTCAAAGTCTTGTACCTAATTTACTTTCTATCATAACTAGCTTTCTGCATTTGGTAAACTAGAATTATAACTATCTAATATTCAACTTCCTCAGAGACACAAGAAGGAAATAAGTAAGCCGGGAGTGTGAGCAAACAATGTCCAAAAAATTGAGAAATGACAGCAACAACTGGCTGCCTGCACAGCCACCCAAAGTTCCTCTGTAATGTTGGGGCATCCATGTTCAGCCTACAGGCCTACCATATATGATATACTTTTCTGTGAAGGAGGATATTCTGAAAGGCTGTCTGTCCTTGTCTTGACAATGTTTGGCAACCACTTTCTTTTGCATCCTGCTTGTCCAATTAGGACAGCATACTGTCAACAGTCAAGACAAGGGCATTTTCTTGACCAGTGGTTTATTTTTTGCCACAAAGGCCCATGTGGAGTTGCTTCAATGCCCATTATATTCTCTGAAGTAGGCTGGTGCTGCCAGGAGCAGAAATATTTCACCATTACAAAAGGAAGAACCTATGTTATCAAAACATTTTAAATGCCATATTCTGTAGATCTCTGAAGTATTTGAAGATGACTTGCCTAAACTACATCTTTGTTTGACCTTGAAAACATACCTAATGTGACTACACATTTGATTATATTAATTAATTATTAAGCCTGTATTTCCTTATTATCCTAAACAGTGGTTAATAAAAATTTTCATGGACTAGAAATTTGCATTACATTGATAAATGAGTTGTATAGGTGCAATACCTTGAACAAGAGTAGAAATATATGTACCATATATTCTAACAAAATTAATCTCACATTTGTAACAATATACAAAATTTGTATATAATGTAAAAAGTCCCATCCAATGTAAAACATTTAAAACTAGTTAGTAGTTGCTTTTTAAAAGTAGATTAAACAATCTACCCTTTTATCCTATCAAATCTATATTCTACCTTTAAAAAAAAAACAAGAACCTTGAATCTATTTTCCTTTGTTAGTTTTTTCCTGGCCATTACCAATAGTAACTTGTAACTAGCCCCCTAAACAATGACAAATATCCATATTACATTGAATGATCGAAAATCACCTACCCTACCTCTTGGGAATGTGAGCATTGTATTCTTAAATTTACTTCCTGCTGTTTGGGGGGTGATGGAGACTTTACAGGATCCTGAAAAAAATGGGTTGTAAAGTTCTTGGAGAGTTAACTGCAACATTTTTTTTGTCCAGTCTATGCATAATGGGAAAGTGCAGGGTTTGTCTCAACTCCTGGCTAGAATAGTCTTCTAGGCTGGTTCATCTCAGCTAGCCACCTCAAAATTATTCTGAGCATTTTGTACTTCAAAGTCAATCTTTAAGTGGTGCTATCAGCTAAAGGGTATCATATAAGCCAGGTGAAATTGTTGTTGTGGGGTCCCATCTTCTTACTGGGTAATTCAGAGATTACTATAGGAAAATTTATTATTCATTGTAGAAAAATTAAACATTATTCATGAGAAAACAGAAAATTTGAATTTCAATAGATCTGTATTCGAAGACAGATACCATAGAAACAAAAATAGGTATGGGGGAAAATAGAATTTTTGAGGGCTGAGTTTTGATAACCTTAGTCCCTAGGTTTTTATTTTCTTTCTCTCCTGATATGAGACAGAAACTCTGAATTTTTCTTTTAACAACATGCTTAGATTTAGAGAAGGAGAGCCACAGTCCAACTCCAAAGCCAGCTTTGATTGTTAAATGGGTCAGGACTATCATTATATTGAGAAGTAAGGACATATGTATGTTTAGGTAGTGAGATTTTTACCTTGCAGAGAATACTGGTATCACAATTCAGATTTTTCTTTGCTTGATAGTTCTTTCTGGATAGCTATCTTTTCTTCTTTAGGCTTTAGATCTTCAAGATCTCTGGATTTCTTGTGAGTGGGTTTTATCTATTTTCCTACAAAGAATAGAACAGAATCCTGTCCTAAAGCTTGTGAGGTTTCCTTACAACTTGTAGGATTGTCACCTCTGTGGATGAGCTATCATTTCTTTCTTTCCTTTTTTTGGGGGGTGGCGGGGGGTCAAGACAGGGTTTCTCTATAGCTTTGAAGCCTGTCCTGGAATTCACTCTGCAGAACAGGTTGGCCTCAAACTCACAGAGATCTGCCTCTTCTGCCTCCCGAGTGCTGGGATTAAAGGTGTGCACCACCATTGCCCAGCTTCTAGAGCAAACTAGTGTGTCTACTGGGATTAAAGGTGTGTGTCACCACTGCCTGGTCTGTAAGGCTGGTCAGTGTGGCTGATTTACTCTCTGATCCTCAGGCAAGCTTTATTTGTTGAAATGCAAATGAAATATCACTACAAGTTTATTAAGAAATTACTGGTATCTTTACATTTAATAATAGCATTGTGGTTATTCTGTGAAAAATGCCATGATACTTAGCAATATATCATATATTTATGGATGCATATGATATATCATCCTAGGATTTGTTTTTAAAATAATATAGAATAAAAGTAGTTATAGCCAGGGATGCAACAATACTAACTGGTTGATCATTATCAAAGCAGATTAGTGGCTATGTATGGGTTTGTTATACTATTCTCTCCAGACTTGCATATGATACATTCCCAATATTTTTAAAAATAGAGTTCCACCTAGCCAAAGTGGTAATAAGTTTAGAGAAAAGAATAAGGCAAAGAAAAGGACTCTGCATTATTCTCATAGTTCACAATAGAAAGTCAAATTCTTTAAAAATTGAAAACCAGGAATCTCTCTGTAAGATAGTAGTTCTTAACCTGTGGGTCATGACCTCTGAGGATTGAATGACCCTTTCACAGGGGTCACCTAAGACCATCTGAAAAAAACAAATATATTCATTGTTATTCATAACAGTAAGAAAATTACAGTTATGAAAAAGCAACAAAAATAATTTTAAGGTTGGGGTCAGCACAACATGAGGAACTGTATTAAAGGGTCAGAGCATTAGGAAGGTTGAAAACCACTGTCCTAAGGTATTGGTCTTAGAAGTCCCAGATATCGCAAAACAATAGTGTATTGCCATCATTTCTGTTTATCCACAAGAATTTGATGGTAAGTCTCTATTGCTAAAGATACCACACACTTTGGTCAAAAGACAGGAAGAGATCATGCTGGTACTGACCTGGAAGATTTTTCCCTTCTAGCTGTCCATAGTACCGAATGGTGCTTGCTGTTCACACTGCTGGGGAAGAAAAAGACATGGATAATCTTACCCAGCTTTGAACTAAGAGTTAATAGTAATGACTGGTCTGACAAGATAAAGCCCATGGGTACAATAGTGTTGTAAATGTTATAAGGATAATCAACAGATTTCTGATTGGATTTAAGGCCTTCTCCAAAGGAGGAAATTCATTCCTAAAGTACTGTAATCCCAGCTAAAAACTTGTGGCTGAGGAGGTCAAACACCATACAGCAAAATTTACCACTCTTATTTTATAAATGAGCACAGTATCAAACTTCCTTCTATATATTTTTAGATCCATAGATTAGTACAGCTTTCACTGATCACCAGAGGAGTGCCTCACAGTTGATGGTGGCTACCCTAGAAACTCACAACTAGTCAAAGTGCAGAGAATAATTGCCTGTTTGATGTACAGTCCCAAATGGGGTATGTGTATCATCATCTCAACCCAAGCTCAGGGAACATCTTGGAGGAGGCAGGAAGGTTACAAGACCCAGAGGCCAGGGAGGACTGCTGTGAAATAGGTCTTTGGACAGGACCAGGCTGTTGTTCTCATGAATTCAGAGTCAGCATGATTGCATGTACAAGATCAAGTCAGTCAACAGTCCACTGTGATGGAGGGCCTCATAAAGCTCAACCCCTAGCTGAGAGCTATTGGCATCAGACAGCTGCTGAGGAAGGAAGAATGAGTTTTCTTCAAGGAAGGGGTATCTCATAGACTGCCTATATTCTAGGGGACAGCCCTATATTCATGTGCATTTTGGCAGCAATAACAGAGTTTGGTGGGTTATAAAGGAAAAAAAATAACCCTGAAGATATAAATTTGGGAGGGGTACATGTAGAAGGGTCTGAATGAATTTGAGCAATGGTGAATAGGAATGGATATAATCAAAATACATTGTACACAAGTATGAGATTCTCAATAAAACCAAATTTAAAGAATGAAAACTCAAGAAACCAAAGGTTAAAATGTAACTAATCGGCGAACTCTAGAACATTACCAATTACTACATAATACACAACAAAAACCTTGCTTACAAAACCAACATTTATTTTGGTCATCAATCTGGAAGCAGTTTGGATAAGTAGTTCTACTTCAGGGTCTCTTGCAAGGATATGGCAAGCTGTTGGCCAGGGGCACATTTACCTGGTACTTGAGGATTCACCTGTATAACAATGTAATAATTTCATAGATTTGTTTGTTTGTAGAGACCTTAGTCGCTTACAGACTGCTGATGAAAAGTCTTAGTTTCTTCTTATGTATTTGCCTCTCCACAGGAGAATCTGTCTTAGAGTCAAGGCCTGACATTTCCTACAGAGACTAGAATGAGACATCGCAGTGGAATCTAAAGTATCTTTCATAAATTAACTTCAAAAGTGGCATAGTGTCACTTCAACCATATCCTGCTAGTCATATGGTCTAACCTTGGCACCCTGGTATAATGTGAGAGGGAATTACACAGAAACATGAATCTCAGAAAGTAAGGATCATTAGGAGTCACCTAGGAATCTGACTGTCCCCAGGAGGTAATATCTACAACTATCTTGTTCTTTTATTGCATTGAATCAACAGATAATAAACCACATATACAGTAATTCCTGATGTCTACTCCTAGAGAGTCAGGATAGGACTTGGAATGGATATGACATAGAGATTGTGTATTTTTATCTTAGGACCCTCTGTGTTACTTGATTTTGACCATATTTATTACTAAAATGCAATGATAAAATCATAGCAATTTGAAAAGTACTCTCTTACAGACATGCCACTAGAAAAAGAAATATATGTGCTTCTTGAGCTGAAGAAAGAAATGAGAGAGGAACAGGTGAAAGAGTCTGAATATACACACATGCACACACACACATACAAATGGGTGTGTGTGTATTCTGAATGACATATATAAGCTGAGTGACACTAATATATAATATACGTTATATATTATTATACATTATAATGATATAATATACATATAAAGTGAGATATAACCTCGTGATGGAAGTAGTGTATGGTAAAACCTATTCACCTTGTGGTAGCCAGGCAGTAAAAAGAATGTCAGAAAAGAGTCAGAAACAAGGTATGTCTTTCAACAGTATTCCTCTAGTGCCCAGCTTCCTACAATTACAGCCTGCTTTCCATACTTCTATCGCAAAAAGCTATTTACATTTTTATTTCATCAATGAGTTAATCCACTGAGGAAGAAAGGACTCTCATTATGCAACCACTTCCTCAAAGCCCCACCTCTGACCATCTGCGTCAGGGAGCAAACCTGGAAATAAGTGATCCTTATTACAGAATATTTCATGTTCAAACAAAAACAAGGAAATATTAAAAAGGAGATATAAGATCCAGTAGGTAAGAATCTAGAATAGAGCACAACATAAAGTCCAAAGTTTTATAAGTCAACCTTTTCTATCCATGAGGCACTCCCAATGCCAAGCTCCAATCAAGAGTCTCTCAGAGACAAATGTAACTTGGGAAACGGTCAACTCACAAGGCCTTGAGTTCCATATTTATCTCTCAGTAGCCTCTCTAGGGTAGAAAAGTGTTCTCTCTAGCACCAATGATGGACAAACTATGGCCGGACAGTGAAGAAATATTTGTAATCTTCCTCCATCCTTTTGGTACCCGCATTGTAATCCTTCAGCATCTCAAGATCAAAAACATTACTGTAAATTAAACAAGCCATTATTAGAAAGATGGACCTATTCTTTGATCCTCAGGGGACTGAGCACCCTGCCCTGACAAGGCCTTCAATATTTGCCCATTGCTCTGCCTCCTGTCCTCAGTGACCTACAGCAACAGAAGCTCTTTTCCTAAAAGAATGAACCTTAGCACTCATAGTAATCTGAAATGCAGCTTAATGCTTTTACAAGTGTTTAATTATTGCTACTGTCAGTTGATCTATATATTTTAGTGAATAGTTTTATTATTCTTCTGTCCTGAGTGTTTAAGTGTGAATCACAATTGTAAAAACCCAATGTTTTGCAGACATACATTTTAGTATTTTAAAGGTCCAGAGAGAAAACCCCAAACACGGTTATTTGCTATGGCTTACAATTAG
The DNA here is from genome assembly GCA_001685075.1 of Bramus lutescens. NCBI lineage: Eukaryota > Metazoa > Chordata > Mammalia > Rodentia > Cricetidae > Bramus > Bramus lutescens. The sequence goes on along the minus strand of LOEQ01010598.1, from coordinate 21,713 downwards.
AGATGAAAGCAGTGGTGATTTTACAGAAAGAACCTTGAACTGGATATAACAGGGCCTAAGCGTAAAGAACATAACAAAATTTTGCAATATGCAGGCCCAGTATATATGTATTTTATTTGTCGATTACATATTGAAATATCTGGAGAAACAGTTAAGTAAGTGATTCAATAGAAAACTCAATGGAAGAAAAATTATGTTATAAGTAAAATAATAGATGGAAGTAAAAATTGCATCTGTGCCACTTCAGACTTAGGTTACCATAAGCAAACACGTTAACCAATGTTTCCTTATCTATAAAATGAACAGCATGAGTCTGGACAGAGCAGCAGTGTTGAAAACTCAGCTGAATGAAGTGTGAACATACTGTGAACTACACGGCACATACAAAAATGTAGGTGATGTGTGAAAAGCTAAACGATTAGGCATCCAGGTGCAGGGATGAATAAATCCTGGTCTTTTACCATCCATTGAGGAAGAACGTTCCTCCCTTCTTTCTTACAAGTTGTTATGCCTCTAAGCAATTCATGTGAGGACCTGCATATCTCCAGTGTCTCACCCAGAAAGCATGGAGAAGTACATATTTCATTAACTGGGATGTCTGCCATAGCCCTTTCTCCCACCGAAGTTTTGTTTCGCCTCCACTTCCAGGGCTCCAGGAATGCTGCTACATTCCATAGTCTGAACATATCACCTGACACAGGGTACAATCTATTGCAGCTAGCCTCTTCCTAGAGTTAATGGGCATGGGCAATGTCTTCTGAAAGGAAAGTCCCTCAGTTTGGATGGCGGTCATATTACTCACATTTCAGATCCACATGCCTTTATAGACTTGAAATTCCCCCTCCCAAATTGGAACTTTGCTTACATCATAGTCACCTTCTCCAATTTTAGAAAAAAAATAGTTATTATAGTAGAAATTCTGGACATTTCTATGACCCATGCCTATCAGTTATATATAATATCCAGAACCTGGAAATTATCAGGATAATAAGACCTTGTGTATAAGTCACAGCCAGAGTTACTGGCATATGCAATTATAGATATATTGAACTGGACTCAGTTTGGGACAAAGGGGAAAGAAAGTACCCAAGAAATAACAAAGATAATGTTATTGATTCCAAAAAACCAGAAGCATCAGGCACAGTAAAAGCCAAAAGTTCTGTTTACCTGTTAAAGAAGACTAGACCCCCACTGCTCCCCCAGATCCAATCCACAGGCTCATCCCCAATTACGCAGCAAAATAAAATACCTGTGGCATTGTTCCCTGCACCTCCTACTCCCATTCCTATCTCCTATGGATCCCATTGCTCTTCCCTTTCTTACCTCCCTCCATCAATCCATTGCTTTTTCCCAGACCATAAACCCAGCAGGTACTCTCTGCTAACCCACAGGCCACACCTGCCAAAAATCAGGCAGGATACCCACAGACCTTTTCCTCTCTCTCTTGTCTTCCCAGTTCCAACATCCATTTCATCTCTAGCTCTGCAGCAGAAAACTCATGTAAGTCTTCCTTCCCCTGCCCCCTGCTCCCGCAGATTTCCCCCTTCTAACCTTCCTCCTCCCACTTGTTGCTTTGTCCCACACCCCAACTGCAGCAGGCATCCCCTGCAAACCCAAGGGCCATTCCTCCCTGGGCAATAGACAGTGTGAAGGAAGAACCACACTTCTCCTACTGCTCCTGAGATCCAATCTCCCCCTAGTCTCATTCCCATCTCTGTTTCAGGAAACGTGGTGTGGTCTCCCTTTTCACACTGGCCCACACCAGTGGATCATAAAGACCTTCTCCTCTAACCTTCCTTCCCCCAGCTCATCCCAGTATCCCAGTTTCCAACACCCCAGGCATGACTTGTGAGCACACCAGATGGGCAGGGCAGGAAAACCATAACCATCATACTCTGCAAATTTTCACAGAGAATATATAAGCCAAAGGAAAGTATAAGAAAAAACCCACCAAACAAAAAAAAATTCCAAAATCAGCACCTAGAACCATAATCACCCGAAACCCAGATGTCCAGATGACAGCATAAAAACATAATCAATAACAGTCGAGACAATATGTCTCCACTACAGCCCAGCTATCCTACCAACATAGCTGAAGCACAAAAAGACTTAAAACAGACTTTATAAAGATGATAGTGGTCTTTAAACAGGAAAAGCATAAATCCCTTAAAGAAACCCAGGAAACCACAAACAAAATAATTGAATGAATTTCTTAAAGAAATCTACCAGTTGAAGGAGGCAAAAATAAATGTTTGAGATCTCAAAATGAAACTAATTAAAAGATGGAGAGAGAATATCCAAATTAGCAAAATCAGAAACAAAAAAGGGAATATAAGAGACACGAAGGAAATCCAGAGAATTAAAAAGGACATACTGTAAAAACCTGTACTCCACCAAGTTGAAAAATCTAAAAGAAATAGATACTTTTCTCTATAGGTACAACTATTAAAGTTAAATCAAGACCAGATAAACAATTAATTAGACCTATAACCTCTAGTAGAAGCAGTCATGAAAAGTTTTCCTACAAAAAAAAAAACCAGCCAAGGGTGAGATGGTATTAGCACAGAATTCTACTATACTTTCAAAGAAAACTTAACACTAATACTCCTCAAATTATTCCACAAAACAGAAGGAACATTGGCAAATTCATTTTATAAGGCCACAGCTATCCCGATACCCAAACCACATAAAGACTCAACAAAGACAAAAAATTATAGACCAATTTGCTTTATGAACATAGATGCCAACATACTCAATAAAATGCTTAAATTCCAAATCCAGGAACACATCAAAATGATCATCCACCATGACCAAGTAGGATTCATCCCACAGATACAGGGATGGTTCAACATATGAAAATGTTAAATGTAACCAATCAGATAAACAAAATGAAAGAAAAAAGTATGATAATTTCAAAAGATGCAAAAAAGATATTTGACAAAACCTAACACTCCTTCATGATAAAAGTTCTGGAGAGATCAGGGATACAAGGGACATACCTAAACATAATAAGGCAATTTAAAGAACACCTATAGGCAATATCAAAATAAATTGAGAGAAATTCAAAGCAATTCCACTAAAATCTGAAACAAGAAAAGGCTGTCCACTCTTTTCATATATATTCAATATACCACTTGAAGTTCTTGCTAGAGCAATAAGATAACTGAAGGAGATCTAGGGGATACAAAATACAAAAGTCAAAGTATTATTTTATTTGCAGATGATATCAAACTATCCATAAGCAACCCCCAAAAAATCCATCAGGGAATGCCTACAGCTGATAAACACATTCAGCAAAGATGCTGAATACAAAATTAACTAAAAAAATTAGCATCCCTCCTATATACAAACGATAAAGGTACTGAGAAAGACATCAGGGAAACAACACCTTTCTCAAACGCCTCAGATAATTTAAAATATCATGGAGCAACTCTGACTGAGCAAGTAAAAGACTTGTATGATGAAAACTTTAAGTCTTTGAATAAAGAAACAGAAGATATCAGAAGATGGAAAAGATTTCCCATGATCACGGACCAATAAAATTAACATAGTAAATATGGCCATCCTAACAAAAACAATGTAGATTCAATACAATTCCCATCAAAATCCCAACACAATTTTTGACAGACATTGAAAGGACAATTGTTGGGGGTGTTTGAGCACACTGTGAACCCCAAGTTTGTATTTGTGTTAATTAAATAAAGCTAAACTGGGTCAGGAGGCTGAGTTAGCAACTAGTCAGAAATTAACTGTAGAGCATCAGAGGGCATCTGGAAGAGATAAAGATGTGCACCAGAAGACGTAGGAAGGGTTTTGAGTGGCAAGGCCTTTTCTGTTTGGGCACAATGGAATGATGGACTCTTTGGGAGATGCCAGTATGGAGAGCAGATTGGCTAGGTTCTACTCAACCTCTCTGAGCTAGCAGTTTTCACCCCAGCCTTTGAGCCTCATGCTTTATTTATAAATAGAATGATAGAGATTTAGTTAAAGTTACCATTAGTGGCAGCAGCAGAGCCAGTGCCTGTGGGAACAGAATTTCCATCAGTCTGCAGCCTGAGCAGCCTGGCCACTTAGAGAAGCAGGCCCATAACTGTGGAGTTGCAATAGTTGGCTGAATTAGCAGTAGATTAAGCTAAAGCCACTGTGCCAAATATAAAACAACAGACATGTCTCAATCTCATATGGAAAAACAAAAAACCCAGGATAGCTATTATTCCTGAACAATAAAGGAATTACTGAGCTCTCACCATCCCTGATTTCCAGTTGTGCTACATAGCTATACTAATAAAAACCACATGGTATTTGCATAAAAACAAACATGCTCATCAATGAAATTTAATTGAAGACTCAGACATAAATCCACACACATGTGGCCACCTGATTGTTTATGAAGAATCCAGAAATACACATTGGGGAAAAATGACAGCATCTTGAACAAACAGTGCTGATCAAACTGGATGTCAACATGTAGAAGAATGCAGATAGATTCATATCTATCATCCTGCACAAAACTCAAGTCCAAGTAGATCAAAGACTTCATCACAAAACCAAGTACCCTAAAACTGAGAGGAGAGAAAGTGGGCAATTGCCTTGAACCCATTGGCATAGGAAATGACTTTCTGAACAGAATATCAATAGCATAGGGTCTAAGATCAAAAAATTCATAAATGGGACCTCATGAAACTGAAAGGCTTCTGTAAGGCAGAGGACATAATCAGACAAAGTGGCAGCCTACAGAATGGGAAAAGATTTTTACCGTCACCATATCTGATACAGGGCTAATATCCAAAATATATAAAGAACTCAAGAAACTAGATATCAAAATGTTAAAGGAAGTGTGGGGGTCAGGGTGACATGGAGATTGTGGGAGTAGACAACCAATGACTGGTCCAACCTCAGACCCATACCATAAGAGTAAGCCTACCCCTGACACTTCCTGGAGTGTCAAGACCCAGAGGCTGAATGGCCCAGAGACC
>LOEQ01010597.1:49518-61213 GCA_001685075.1 Bramus lutescens | reverse complement strand
AGAGTTAGCCAAGAAGAGGCTAGATATAATGGGCCAAGCAGTGCTTAAATGAATACAGTTTGTGTTTTGTTATTTCGGGTATAAAGCTAGCTATGCGTTAGCTGGGCAGGACAAAAAGCAGGCCAGCTCCCCTTTCACTACATATAACAACAGTTCTATAATGGAAATTAAGTTGACCACCATTGCATGGAACTCTCACAGGCAATATGCATAAATGAACTATGGTTGAAATCTACTGAATATTTTAACCTCAGTATCTACATATCTAAGTTAAATTTATATAATTGGTTATCTACCAAAAACATTAATCAAATTTTTCATGCTTCACTTGTGGGCTGTAAAGAATCAGGTGGCATAACTTGCTAATAACTGTACTAACCCACCTTAGACATAATAGAATTGGTTCATTTTCATCTTTTGCTGAAACAGAGGCTCAGGCATTCCATTACAATATACATTGTAGGTACCAGAAAATAATTACTAGATGAAACACTGCTCTGTATGGTTTTCTTAATATCAAAGTTAACTTACTTATGTTTGAGCCAATTTATTAATGCTTCTATCTATCTCCCAAATGATAGTAAAATTAGTAAAATTAAAAGCATGTCAGTATTAAAGAACAACGGTTATTTCTATTAACTTCAGGATATTCAGAAAATATCTTAGTTGTCAAAGAAAAGCCCAGAGAAATAAGTTAAATGATTCATGGAAGGAATGTTTATACACCTCTAATCATGTTAAAATCCAAGCCAACAAAGGGGTGGTATCAAAAGGTGAAACTTGTAGAAGGTGATTAGGACGTAAGAATTGGGACTCATAAATAAAATTAGTCTTATATAAAAGAAATTCCAGGTAACTATCCATTAGCAGTTCCTCTGGCTACATGAGAACACAAAATAAGGTATCTTCTTTGAGCCACAAGGGAGCTTCAGGCTGCTGGCTACCTGAAGGATCTTTTATGTCTTGGTATTCAAAAATATAAAAAGTGAATTTTTTTATTAAATACTCAATTTATGATATTTTGATTGTAGCTCCAGCAGACTACAACAAATGAAAAGATGCCCCAGAATACATTGTTAAAATTATCCTCACCCTCTGGCCATCACAGACTCTGATTACAATGGCAATCAGACTCTGTGGTTGAGAGAAGCAGCTCATTTGGGGGTTCTGTTGTTCTGGTAGCAACTAGTGCCTGAAGCCAGATCTCCATGGATTGCTGTGTGCCTCTATACTGGTAATATTTGACTGAAGACTTCAACTGAAGTCTGAACTAAACAACAGGCTATAACCTTGAGCATACATCTAAGGCCATGGTTACCCTTTTCAAGGAATGTTTTGTCTTGTACCTTCACAATCATTCCTTTAAATCACATACTTATTTTCAACCTGTGTGGTTATCACTATCCATTGATACATCTACTGCACCTTCAAATTGACACATTTGATTGTATCAGAGACTTCCCCTCCTTTTGTGAACATGACATTATGAACCTGTGTAAACCTATAGCCTGACTTTAGAGGAATATAAAATATTGTACATTTTGTAGAACCTAGAAAATCCAGAGCATTTTTAAATCCCCCCCTCTGTGTGTGTGTGTGTGTGTGTGTGTGTGTGTGTGTAAGTACAGGTACAAGCATAACATGGTGCATGAATGGAGGTCAGAAGACAATCTCAGGTGTTGATCCTCATTGTTCATCTGTTTTTCAACCAGAGTCTTTTGTTCATCATTGCATTAGCAAGGCTAGCTGATCCCCAAGTTTCTGGAGATTGTCTTCTCTGTTTCCAATCTCACAAGCACAAAACCACTGGAATCAGAGGCATACCCTACTGAGCCAGGCTTTACATAAGTGCTGGGTATCTGAATTCAGATTCATATGTTTGTGCAGAAAGCACTTTACCCACCACGTCATCTTCCCATACCAAACTAATAGCATTTAAAATTCATTTTTTCCACTTTCCATTTTCATGTCAAGAAATCAAAATTAAAGAAAGAATTGAAATTGAGTAATGGTCATTTTGTAAGTAGTGGGCTGTGTAAGGTTTTTTTTTGTGTGTGCAAGCCTCTAAAAATTCTTTGCTACAAAGCACAACTGATACAGATTTTCTTTCAGCTACAAAGAAAATTATTTACTAACTAGCCAAAAATAACCACTAAATTATCCATGTTCCAAGTAAAACATCATCCACAAAGTAAAGCTAAACTTTTTATTCTTTATAAACTGTCTTTAGCAACATCACTCTGAGTCTGATCTGCTTTTAGAGCAAGGAAATTGTATTTCAGGTACCCAGCAAAATGCAAAGTGTAACTTGTTCATACTGGTCAAAGGTTTGGAAAGGGAAAAGTGTTTAAGTTTGCATGGTTATGATGAGAAAAATTCAAAGAAGCTTATATCTTCCCCCATGTTACATATGGGTTCATCATTCAGCAACATTAAATAAATTCATATAAATTAAAATAGATGGATTGATGTATAAAATATTTCAAAACTAAAAAAAGCATCATCCACTAAACTGAAATGTGTTACATGACCCAATGCTGTCCATGGAAGCAATGGGTTTGTAAAAATTTAAAATCAATAAAATGGGATGCTATGAATGAGGCTCTGGGAGAGGGGAGTCATAGCTCAGACACAGGTAGCTGTCAGTCCCATGACAGCAGAAACAGGTCCCTGGAAGGCAACGGTCCAGGTTTGACCACAAAAATGGAACCCTGGTTCTACTGCCCCTCTTGCCTATCTGTATAATGCTCCCTCTGCTATCTCTATATCTCTGCATATAAAATTTGAAGTGGTACTCCATTGTATAAATGTACCACATTTTCTTTATCCATTCTTCAGTTGAGGGGCATCTAGGTTGTTTCCAGGTTCCGGCTATTTTGAGTAATGCTGCTATGAACACAGTTGAGCAAATGTCCTTATGGTATGAGTGTGCATACTTTCAGTATATACCCAAGAGTGGTACTGTTGTGTCCTGAGCTAGACTGATTACCAGTTTTCTGAGAAACTACCATACTGATTTCCAAAGTGGCTGTACAAATTTGCACTCCTACCAACAATGGAGAAGTATTCCCCTTTCTCTACATCCTCTTCAGCATAAGCTGTTTTTTATCTTAGCCATTCTGACAGATGTAAAATGGTACCCCAGAGTCCTTTTGATTTGCCTTTCCCTAATGGCTAAGGGTGTCTTTTGGCCATTTGCAATTTTTGTTTTGAGAATTCTCTGTTTAGTGCTGTACCTGGTGTGGGAGGTCCTTCTGTCTATGTGTTGATTTTTATTGGTTAATGATAAAGAAAACTGGCTTGTCCTACAGCATGAGAGGAGGAAGGCAGAGTTAGGAGATACCATGTAGCCCCACCAGAGACATACACCGGAACTTTATTCAGTAAGCACAGCCACATGGCTATATGCAGATTAATAGAAGCTGGTTAAAATAATGTAAGAGTTAGCCAATAAGAAGCTAGAGCCAATGGGTCAAGCAATAATTTAATTAATACAGTTTCTGTGTGATTATTTCGGGTCTAAGTTAGCCAGGTGGCTGGGAATGAACATGCAGCTCAATCAACATGTACCCTATTTTTTGAATGGATTCTTTGGTAATTTGATGTCTAGTTTCTTGAGTTCTTTATATATTTTGGAGATCAATCCTCTGTCCAATGTGGGGTTAGTGAAGATCTTTTCCCATTCAGTAGGCTGCTGTTTTGTTATAGTGACTGTGTCCTTTACCTTACAAAAGCTTCTCAATTTCAAGAGGTCCCATTTATTAATTATTGTTCTCAGTGTCTATGCTACTAGTGTTATATTTAGGCTGTTGTCAGTGATTTAAAAAATGAGATCTTGAAATTTGCATACAGATGGATTTAACTAGAAAAAAACCGTCCTGAGTGAGGTAACTCAGACCTAGATAGGTATGTACTCATTCATAAAAGGATGAATCATAGATGTAAAGCAAAGGATAACCAGCCTATATCCATGACCCCAGAGAAGCTAGATAACAAATAAAATTTTAATAGAGACATACTTGGATCCCCCTGGGAAGAAATAGATAAGATCTCCTAAGAAAACTGGGAGTAGGGGGGAGGGAGAAGGGTGGTTGAAAGGAAACGAAGAGGAGAGAAGGTGATAGAGGAGGAGGATATGAAAGAATTGGATGCTCAAGAAGGGAGAAGAACAGTGAGGGAGAGAAATGAAAGAGATGTCTTGATTGAGGAAGCCATTAAAAGAGTAGTGATCAACACAGCACTAGGGAAATTCCCAGAACTCCTCAATGATGACCCCAGCTATGACTCTAAGTAACAGTGGAGAGAATGCCTAAATTGGCCTTCCCCTGTAATTAGACTGATGACTACCTTAATTGTCATCATAGAACCTATCCAGCAACTTATGGAAGCAGATACAGAAATCTATAGAGAAGCACTGGGGTGAGGTACCTGAGACCAGCCCAAGAGAGGGAGGAGTGATAATATGAGCAAAGGGGTCAAGACCATGATGGGGATACCCGCAGAAACAGCTGACCCAAGCTAGCATGGGCTCACTGACTCTGGACTGATAGCAGGCGAACCAAATTAGGACTAAATTAGGCCCCCTGAATGTGGAGGACAGTTGTGAATCTTGGACAGTCTGTGGGGCCACTGGCAGTGGGATGAGGATTTAACCCTAGCGCTTGAACTGACATCTAGGAGCACATTGTGTTTGGAGGGATACCTTGCTCAGTCTAGATAGAGGGGGAAGGGCCTTGGTCTTGCCTAGAGGTGAAATGTCAGACTTTGTTGACTCCCCATGGGAAATCCTGCCCTTTCTGGAGAGTGTATGGGGAGGTGGGGTGGGGAGAAGTTTGGGGAAGCTGGAGGAGGGGAGAGAGTAGAAACAGGCATAGTTGTGTAAAATGAGAAAAAATATTAAAGAATTCTTAATAAGAAAAGAAAACAAAAAACAACAAGCAAAAGAATTTGAAAGCATTTAAAAGATGAGAGAAATGCTTGAGAGTTGCTGCAGTGAGTCAGCATGTTAATGCTGGTTCCCCATTTGCCTGACTTTGGGCTGGATTTGTCTGCAATCTACAGAGGTCAACCCAGGCCTCTGTAGAAAAGCTAACCAGCTGACCAGAACCAGCATTACTTTATCCTTCTGCCTTGTTCTTAATTACTTCACATGACTCAATGATCAACAGAATGCTCCTCTCTTCTTTCTTATGTCATTTCAGACATTCTTGGAGTTTTGAAAATGTCTCACTAACACCCATGGTAGAAACTCTATAGACTTTAGAATGAAGTCACAGTATACATGGCACACCTCTGCTAATATTCTAAAACAAATTGCCTGATACTTTAGAACAAAATAAATAAATAAATAAGGAAATTTCTGAGCATTTCTCAAAGCAACAGAATTTAATGCGATATTTGTCTTTCAGAACACTATGTTTTAGAATTTCAAATGCAGTTGGAAACTAAAGTCTGAATCATATAAATTTATAAAGATAAGATTATTAAATTTATTTAAATACGTATTTTGCCTTGTTCTGGTGTCTCATTCAGAAAGTAGTTACTGAAGGCTACCTACTAAGTGCCTAATAAACATGATATTTTAGTTTTCCTTCAGGTTTTGTGATGTCTAAGGCAAAGTCTGAAACACAGTATCTACAAATCAAGGAGCCACTTCACCAACCACCGTGGTCTTAACACCCAGCAGGATAAATACATCTCTAGATACACACTGTTGAAAATTATGAGACCAAACCACAAGTCAAGAACAGACAGAAGAGGTCAAAGACAGCAAGCAGAGAGCTGAATATCTGGGATCATGCTTTTGACTGACATATTTAACAAAGGCCACAACACTGTGTATCCATATTATTCCCTATCCCAGACAAAAAAGTTATTTGTTTTTTTTTCTCCAGACAAAACTGTTGACAGTTAAAAATTTGATGTCCAAAATTGCCACCGAAGGCTCTTTAGGTGACATTTTTCCTGGCATCTTGTCAGCTGACCTCCAAGTCTAAGCTTATATTGTAAATCAAATAATTTATATGAAAGTGGCAAATACTTGCAGGCTCAAGACTCTCCCATGTTAAAAGATGACAACCCTTGCTTAATGTGTTAAAAAATAAAATGTTTGTTCTCCTAGCCACCATGAGTACTACATCTATGCTTCTGGGAATAGCAATACAGAGGGACTGAAAATAAGGTATCCCATGCTTCTAGCTTTCTCTTTATTGCTCTTTGTTGAATACTTTTTAAAACTACTGATTAAAAACTTTCAGGGAAAGAAAACAAAAGTTTCTAAGAAGGTAACTTTAACTCAATCCAATTATTCATGTTATTTTCTAGTAAATGCTCTCTGTCCTACATTCTTTTGTGACTACATAATATGCAAAAGAGAACAGACAGTGGCTGTAATTCTGCCCCTGTGATCTGAAGTTCTTTCACTTGCATGCTGAGCAGTGTTATAATGAATATTTTTAGAATCCACTGCTGATAGCAGCTTGGAACCAGCAACACTTGATTAAAAATATCACGAGATATAATTATGCACAAATTGAGTGCACTGAGGAGAGGTGGATCATGTAACCTGGCACAGGTAAAATAATTTCCATGAGTACTTGGAAGTAAAAATATATATGTTGGCAACTAAACTATGAAAAGGTAAAACCTTAACATCCACAAACATCATTCAATTAAAAAAAAAGAATTGGAACAAATTAATCTTTACATAATCATTACAAAAATGCCTGCTTTAGTCAAAAATCTATTAAGGATTTTGACCCAAATTAAATACTCAAATCAGTAAAAAGCATGCACTCAGATGCTATCAACTATCCCTCATACTCATTTTCAGTAATTAATTTTCCTAGAACGATAGTCCCCTTTACCCCTGTTTAATTAATTTATTTATTTTGCTTTCTATAAGACTTTTTCTACGATATTTAATATTTATAATATTTTAAGTTTTATGTTCTGAATAATAATAATAGGTTTTACTTATCTAAAATATTTCCATCTTAGCAGTGAATTATCTCATGTTCTATTTAAGAGCCAGAATTGTAAAAAAGAGCCAGAATTGTAAAGAGTAGTTTCAAGTCCCACAGCAGGCTCTGTGTTGTTCCTTAATATCTTTTCTCTCCTGAGTAAATTGGGAGCATGGGGAACTTGGGGGAGGGTTAAAGGGGGTAGGGGAGAGGCAGGGAGGAGAGCAGATAAAAATGTAAAGCTCAATAAAAATCAATAAAAAAAATCTTTTCTCATTTTCTTCCAGTTGACAAACTAGTTCTTTTATTTTTCTCCTTGACTATTGGTAACTTCTTCTTCTATTAATTGTTCTCTAACATTGAATATTACACTGATCTTTTTTCCAGTTTATAGCATCCTCACAACTACCTGCACAACCTCTATCAAATGATATATTCTTTCTGTGCCTCAGTTTCCTTACCTATCTGCTACGAATTATGGGAGCATTAAATGTGTCACAACACATAGAACAATGACTGAATTAAAACAAACTTTTTGTGTTTTCATCCTGAAAGCTAAAGTGATTTAAAAGTGAAAATAAAATCATTAAAATATCTTTAAAATGCCTATTTTCCTATAGCTTTGGTCTTCATTCATCTATAATGCCTTTAGCTTAAATAACTGATTTATTTGAAGTTCCCTTCAAAGAAGAAAGAACCCTAGAGATCAAACCTTACAATGACATGTCTGTACCGTATTCTTCATCACTGCAGCAATCATCATTGGACATTTTGTGGATGATCACACTTCTTGTGAGTAACACCTCTTCTGAGCTTTGGAATATGCTCTGGACATTCACTCTCTTTTCTGTCCCTCTAACTCACTGTATTGAATGGTATAGATTATCAACCTACCCTATGCTAACAGCTCTTGTGACTGCAAAAGGAATCCTTATGCTGTAGATTTTCATAATCTCTGTCAGCCTCAAAGCCATCCTGTGACTTATACAGTACCAGTTGGTTTAGAATTCATACAGTGTTACAAACAGAATTACTTTTTAATGTCATTTTTAAATTTCTAACCAAATTTTATTGTTTTAGGAGCTATATATTTTTCTCCACTCCCTCTCTTCCTCCCCTCTGTCCTTCTCTCCTGTAATACCCACACTCAAAGATCCTGTCTTGTTCACTTTCTTATGTAGACTCATATATGTCTCTCTTCGGGTCCTCTTTGTTGCCTAGGTTCTCTGGGGTTGTGGCCTGTAGGCTTGTTTTTCTTTGCTTTATGTCTAAAAGCCACCATGAATGAATACATATTATATGTGTCTTTCTGGGTCTGGGTTACGTCACTCAATATACTTTTTTCTAAATCTATCCATTTGCCTGAAACCATATTGAGCAAGGTAACACAGACCCAGGAAAACAAATTTAATATGTATTCATTCATAAGTGACTTTTAGACCTAAAGCAAAGAAAAATCAGCCTACATGCCACAAGCAGGGTTTTAAGACTAACTTCCGAGAATAGGCAAGGTAGTCACAACTGTCCCATCATCCTCATGTGAGATAATGAGGACTGAAGGCAAGGACCTCTTCTGAAGTTGCCAAGTGATAGGTGCTGGAGGGAGATATAGCACAGGTCCTAGGATTCTTCTCCAAGATGCCATAACAGTTCCTCTCTAGTGTATTTTGCTTCACACAACAGTTTCAATGGACACAGAACCAAAGACATCTGCAAAGAAAACAATATATATTACATAGCAGATACAAGGTATTTACCCCATTCAGGAACTACATGTTAAATACACGCTGAGACTGCTTTCATGATAGATGACTGAGGAGATAGATGGACAAAATTCATATTCACCCAAAGTCAGGTAGAAAATACATTCAGAACACAGAAATGAAAACCGAAAGGTTTGGTCTCCCCTCTTTTGTATCAGTTATGTAGTAGTATGAGTTCAAACCATCAGAAGCCTGTTTGTGGAAATTAGAAAAATCAGTAGCAAGTAAAAGTAAGGTAACTAGTTTAACTTTTTATCTCTTTCTTCACAGATATTTGGGTACAAGGAAGCTTTTGTGACATCTTTATTTCTCAGGCTCACAAAGTTAGCAGATTGTCTCTGAGAGAGATCTCTTTTTGTTCTATATTAAAATGTTTTCAGATAAACAGATATAGTAGGAGTCTGGCTGTTTATTAAAATGACTTTAAGATCTGTACATCTTCTTATATGAATTACAGGATTATGAACTGTCATTTTTTTTCAGTTCGGTAAACAAATCCCTTGTTTGTATAATGTAGGAGTTACATTCCAACTAAGAGATGATCTACCTAGTAAAGCAATGAATTTGTAGATACAGGATTGGCCTTAGTCACATGATGATATTCTGTAAGAGAATTATCCAATGAGTTTTGCCAAGTGCACTAAAGAAAAATAAGAAAAAAATGACACCAAGGGACTAAGAATGGGCTAAAATAAAATTGAATCAAGGAATGCTGTAGTCTTTAACTTGAATCCTGAAAAACACAACCATACATGGTACAGCTACAGTTCTGTTTCCTCTGAACTTAGACAGTGTTGGAACATATGCTTTCTTCTGTTGGATTTTAAAGCTCAAAAATCAAGAGCAGAACAGAAAAAAGTGGAATTTAATAAGATGATAAAAAGAACTTTTTAGTCTTGCTTAACATCCTTATAAGAAGCCAAACTATGGTTTCCATCATGAAGAAACTATGGATGAAAGATGTCATATGTTCAGCGAAGTAAACCATCACTCTATAGAAACCATGCAAAGAGATTGTACACCATATGGTGTACTCACCACAATCAACTAGTGAAACGCAGCTATTATCAGGGTACATTTGCACGAGGAATATTTCAGCCGGATGACAAAGGACAGCATCCATATCATGAGTCCTGCTGGTACAACTGTAGGCATGATTAACATGTGGAAAATAGCATTTTATCTGAACAAAGGCAGTACAGTATCTTATATGAGCTCCTGAAGAAAAAGGGAATATTGAGTAAAAGCTAAGGGAATTCCAAAGAAGTGTAGGTGAATCCATAATGATATATTTATTGTTGGCTCATTAATTGGCACCTTGTTCAGTGAAGGAAGCCATCACACTGTAGAAACCATGCATCTTACACATTGTTGTGTAAAATACAAATGGGATCTAATTATAGCTCACTCCACTACCCTTTGTAATATTTGTATAAGCTTAAAGGTATTCTGAGGTTAGAAATCAATTTAAAATGATAAATAATTCTCTCTATATTGCTTATTTATATAATTACTGTAATTACTGATGTGCCTGAATCATTTGACCATTCAAACTATTCTCCTACTTATGCTTTATATAACAGTGTGGAAGTATTCATAAGCCACAATGAGAGCTAAGATACCTGTATGACCACTCATGTGATAGAATTCTACTCTAAACAATACATGAACCTAGTCTTATTTATACGTCTCACTTGTAATTTAAGATTATGTAATTGAATTATTTTTGAAATGATTAATATATTTGCTAAGGGGAATTGTTATTTTTACTGAAAGTAGATTAAATGATTTAGAAAATTTTGATAAAGGAAAATGACAAATCATTTATTTGCATATGTGTCCTTGTTCCATAAACGAGAAGAGGGAATGCCTTGAAAATCAAGGAGGATTTGTACTAGGCTTCTCTTCTACATTTAAGCTATATTTCACTTTAAAGACTTACGAGAATCATAATTAATCATCCAAAGTTGTGATTTCTTCAGGAACTCAAATCAATTGAATTGTACAAATCAATGAATACACCATGGAGCTACCTCAAAGTACATATGCATTTATATTTTTAATTTTAAATAAAATGTTTATGGTATATTTGTATTATTTTAATAATTACCCTGTTTTCTTTTATTTTCTTAACTTTTCAATTTAGATATTACTAGTGATCCTAGTGGACAAAACAAGACACTCCATTGGAGGTGACTTTTAGTTTTGTCTCTCATGCATCAAAGTTCTACATAGACTTTCTTTTTGAAGCTTCCTTTCAATAACCAAATTCAAAATTTGTTTTGTACTGTCTTATAATAAACCCAATCTGTCACCGTCTAATCCAGACACAAGGGTGATTGTCTAATTGTCCTGTCCTGCTTGGAAGAAGTGAACTCTGTAAAGTGTCTTCACAGAGAACTATGCAGTGTGCTAGTGGCATTTCAATTGTATTTTAATAAATAAAGACTGCCTGAAGATCTGATACTAAAGCAGTCCCATTGGTCAGTCTTTCAGACCAGATTATGGTAACATGCACCTTTAATCTCAGTACCCATAATGACACACACCTTTAGCCCCAGTAGCCACATTAGTTGTATAGAAACTGGGCGGTTCATGTCCTTAATGACGGTGGCACACACCTTTAATCCCAGCCCTAGAGAGGATTATAAAATCGGAGGAAACAGTTCTCAGACACGCAGTCTCAATCTGAGATTCTGGGAGGCAGGATCGCCATTTTAGACTGAGGTCGAGGTAAGAGCAAGTGGCTGGCTGTTTTGCGTCTTGGATCTTCAGGTTGAACCCCAATTTCTGACCCTGAGTTTTTATTAATCATGTTTCACTAGGTGGAAAACACACAAGGAACAAAGGAGATCAAATGTTTTTTTTTAATTTAGTGTCAAAGAAAATACATTACTTCCTTAAATTTAAGCACATTATTTTTTATTTTTTTATTATTTTATCTTTTTAATTAATTTATTTATTTTTATT